>LZPO01117687.1:34209-49519 GCA_001675575.1 Neotoma lepida
TTAGTTTGAACATTATTGGAGAAAAGATTGCTTCATGAGAAATTAAGAACACAATAGTATCCCTCCTAAATATTAATTATTCACCTAATTCAGATTTGCTCATACTATATGGAAAATTTCAATTTGTACTTTACAGAAAAATGAACATCTAATTATATAATACTGAGGCAGAAATTATGTCAACAATCAAAATCATTTCAGAAGTATTCAACCTTGTTTTTAAGAAAGAAAATAAATATTTATTTAAGGTTTAATATATCAAACTGCAACCTAAACATTTCCATGGGGGAAAAAAATCTTTAATTTTTTTAACTTCTAGAAATAGGCACTTTAAAAAGTATTTATTAATTTTTATTTTCTGTATATTGATGTTTTGCTTGCACGCATGTTTGTGCACCACATGCATAGAACAGGTACTTTTTCACATAAGGACAAAGAAGCTCCAAAGAACTGTAGTCACAAATACACTATTTAAAATATTTGCAAATGTTAATCATTCCTGGTGTTTAAGCAGAGTGTTGTGAACTATAATGATCTGTACTATTATAATTGCTTATAATCTTTGTTTTGAAATTGAAATTTAAATAACACTCAGTAGCCTAGAGGATGTGATTAAGCATTAGAGAACTCAGATTGTGCTGATATCAAAGCAGAACATCAAATTACCATGTTTAAATTCCTGACAGTCGTAAATGCCTACTTAGCTTTCCCATTCCAATTGTATAAACCAACACTTGTGAGATAGTATTCTTGATAGCATTCTTGATCGTTCACATAAATTTGGATTGAATAATAGAAGAGGGAGGCCTTTTTGGAAANGAGNAAATGTAACAGATTTCCACTTCTAAGTAATTAAAGCTGCTTATGGCATGCCATTGCTATTGCTANGAACTGANATGCAATAAGCTCTCCTTAAGCTGCCCATTTGTAAAGTGGCTGTTTCAGCAGCAAAATTATCTGACTGGTGTGAAAAGATATATGGATAGCCATTTTTAATGCTATAAATTCCATAATAATTTATTTTAATTTAATCCNGAATTTCNTGATTGACTCAGGACTGGTTTAGAAGAATTATTCTCTCAGGAACTTTAATTCTGTTCATATTATTATAATTTACTCATTTAGTCATTTAATTGACAAATATTGTTGATGCTGTCTTATAGATTTTGCTGAAGTACCAATTTGGANTTATACGCTGTCAACTAATAGAGATTTCTCATATTTTAGGCTGAATTTAACATTCCTTCGATTATAAATTTTCCATTATTTAAATCCCTCTGAGGAATTAAAGAGCACATCTCTTTAAAGTTTGGGCACTNTAATCTATCACCTAGAATATTTATTTTCTATTTATTGAAAGAGTGTTTTTGGATGTACTTATCTTTAGGGGTCTTACCAATACTTGTTTAAAATGTATACAAAAAATATTGCTTAAAGGCAATTCTAAAACATTTTAATTTAAGCCTCACTTCAAAGAGAGCAATGTTTATAGTTTTTTGCATCTTTTTAATGCTTTTAAATGTTTTATTTAAATTTACATAATTGTACACATTATTGNACACAATGTGATACTTAGTAATGTACCCATTGTGTAACAGTCAAATATGATTATTATGGATATTTATCATATATAATATTATTTCTTCTTCATGGAAGCGTTAAATGCCTCTCTTCTAACTATGCTGAAATATTCAATATTATATTAAGCATGGTCACTATGCTGTTGGGTAGGAGACAACATCAGAATTTCCCTTCCTAAGAGTATCTTAGTAGCCACTAGCCAGCCTTTCCCAATGGTCTCTCTTCACCTACTAGTTCCCTGCCCTGGCCTATGGTGTATTAGTGTGTATTAGTGTGAAAGTCTAGTGCACTAGTGGGTTACTCTTCTATTACATTAGTGTGAAGCTACGTTCTTTAGAATCCACAAGAGTGAATCTGAGCAGAATTTATTTGCCTATCAGTGCTTGGCTTACTTCAGGTGATATAATATCCTCCAAGTTCATCTATGTTTCTGCAATGGACAAGAGCTTCTTAATGAGTGGATAGCAGTCCATTGTACATATGGACCACATTCTTATCATTCACTCATCACTCCTGAACACTAAGTGTGATTCCTGGCTATAATGAACCATGCTATCTACAAGTAAATATATTGCTTACATACTTCNTTTTCCCTTTTATATATTTCTAATTGTGGACTTGATGGGTCATTTTAAATACTCTGAGGAACCTAAATACATTTTTCATATGGAGAAAATGTTCTTTAACATTGATCTCAGCAATGTGCCTCCAAAACAAAGGCAACAAAAAGCAATCAATCAATAAAAAACTTCTGGTGGCAATAAGCAATCAACAAAGAGAAAAACCAAGAGATGGACAGATAATTGTAAATTACATATCAGACAAAGGAAGGACTGTTATTCATAATATTAAGGTGATCAAACCATAGCATTAAACAAAACAGTAATAAAAAGCAAAAATAATATGAATTGTTAAAAGACTGGAGTAACATCCTTCAAATGAAGGCATGCAGAAGGCTGATGGGGTTGTACATGCCTATAACTCTAGCACTTGCAAAGTAGAGGCAAGGAAATGAAGGTCATCCTGGACCACGTAGCAAAATCACAGCCTTTCTGGGCTCCATATAATTCTATCTCAGAATAAGGATGAAGGGAAGAGAAGGAGGAATAAGAGGAAAATGTGGAAGAGGAGGAGAAATACAAATAGCGAATGAGTATGTATGCAAAAATATTCATTGTTCATTACTGTTCATAGGGAAATACAAATCCAAATGACAATTGAATATCTCCTCATGCCAATTAGAATAACTCTTGATGAAAAGAGAAAAACTAACAAATGCTAGAATGTAGATAGAGAAAGGAAACTTCTGGACACTGTTGGTGGGAATACATATTCATACAGTTAACATAAAAGCAACTTTTGTGTACACAATTTTATGAAAGATCCAAACTCTCATAAAGAAATGAAGATTTAGAGAAGTGGCTGGTTTTAAACACTGTTGTTTGAACAAAAAGTGCCAAGTGTGAAAAAGTAAGTAAAGAATGTGTAGAGGCTAAAGGAAGAGAAGAATTATTGTACCACAATCTGCTTGTACAACCTTCTGTCCTCTGCCAAAGAATGTTTGATTGGGACAGGAAGTACATCTTTCACAAGGGAGTTTTTTATTCCCTGCTTTTAGGAAGAAATGGAGAATTCAACGCCTTCCTTGCATCTGTTGTTTTTTTAATGGTCTTTAGCTCAAAAGAATCCTCATGCCAAAGCAGAATATTTGTTTGTTTGCATGTTTTAAATTGTGTGTGTGTGCGTGATTACTAAATAATTGTAGCAGCCAGGTCTGGTGGCTCATGGCTCTAACCCTAGCACTTGAAAGCAGAGGCAGGAGAAATGCCATGTGGTCAAAACCAGCCTGGGCTACTTAGTGAGTTCTAGACCAACCTGTGCTACAATGATACCCTGTCACCTAAACAAACAAACAAAAATCCAAATAAACAAGCAAAGCCCATTGTCAGTAAACCATTACAACCTAATTTATAACCCAAATAGTAGACAATTTCTTCTTGTGTTTTCTAATCATTTTTCATATTTTTTCACATGAAATTTGGTATAATAACTATGCATTGATTCATGATTTTCCTTAATTATTAATATTAGTAATCAATATCAATATTAAGAATTGACCTCTCTAAAAGGCCTTTCAGGTTTGTTTTCTTCAGTTGTACTTAACTCCCAGCAGATCTTAAAATAGGCTTTTGGGTTTTTTTGTCTTTGTTTTCTTTATTTGTTTCTTTGTTCGGTTTGAGTTGACTTTGTATACACACAAAAATAAAATCTGTAAGGATATGGGCAATANAATATCATTTGCATGGACAAACAGCCCTCTGCTATTGAGAAGAACAGCTTCTCTTGGTATCCTCCAAGTTTAACAGGCACAGATGAATGAAGTAAAACAAAGTTGCCTGATACAGATAGAGAAATTAAATAAAACATAATTCAAATTTCTTGTAGGTGCATTCTTTATTGATAGACTTTTTACAGGATATGAAAAAGGGTCTAAATAAAATATATGTTTCACAGGCATTTTAAGCAAAATACAATTTAAAGTGTGGACGTGTACTATCCTATCTCACAACATATTTATCTTGACACACACCTTCCATAAATTAAGACTTAAAAGACATATTCAGATTGTATCAATCCTACAGATCTTTGCAAGGTAATCTACTTTCCTGGTTCCATGTAAAAAAAGTCGTATTATGTTCATTCCATTAGAGTTATGCTCTCTCCGTGGAGACAACCTCCTAGAACTAATCCCTTAATGTCCATGATAATTTACAGTTCTAAAAATCAATGTTTTAATGGAGGATGAAAAAAACTAACATGAAAAGTCCTGGCATTTTTGACATGTGAAATGGAAATCTTAAACATATAATGGGAGGAATTCATTGCATCAGAAACCAGCAGGCTTTCAATAATATGACAGAAATTTAGAAATTGCCTTTATTACCGAAATAGGGTATTAGCTTCAGGAAAATGAATCGAGTAATTAAAAGGACATTAAGGACAGTTTAGGAGGTTAAGAAGTTGGATTCTTTTTCCCCATTAAATTAAGCCTGGCAAGCTTTGTCAAAGCAGTCTGAGACTGAACAATCCTTAGATATGCATAAGAGAGTTTTCCTGTTTGATGCAAATGAAATGGTCTGGTGTGGTGATATATTGTGTACCCTAATAAAATTTACCTGAAGATCAGAGAACAGAACAAGCCACTAGATTAAAAATAGATGCCAGGCAATGGTGGCACACAACTTTAATCCTAGCATTCGGGTGCCAGAGATCTGTCTGGATCTCTGTGAGTTCAAAGCTACCCAGGACTATATGAGATTGACTCAGTGCAGGAGAGAAGCAGAGCCAGGCAGTAGTGGCACACACCTTTAATCCCACAGCTTGAGATCTCATGCCTTTGCTTGGGAAGCACATATGTCTTTAATCCCAGGAAGCGATGGCTGGGTGGAGAAAGGTATATAAGGCATGAGGAGACAGGAACTAGAGTCTTTTTTTCAGTCTGAGGAGTTGGTGAGGTAAGAGGTAGTGGCTGTGGCTTGTTCCTTTGTCTCTCTGATCTTTCAGCATTTACCCCAATATCTGGCCCCAGGTTTTTTATTATAAGATCGATTTAAGATTTGAGCAATGATAGGATAAAAGGGTAGATTATTGAATCTACTTTTAAAGAGCAGCAACTTGTTTGAGATGTTTTACATTGCTATGGATTTTGCTGTATTGATATAAATTTAAAGTTAATTTTCTTATACTCTCTCTATATATGTATTTCTATTCTTGTTTAAGGTATTATGTTTATGCAAATAATTTAAATTGTAATATATAATTAAAAATACAAAATAATTAATCATATATGATAATCAAACTTATAGTCATGGTAGTTTTCTAGGTATACATAGATATATTTCAGTTAGGTAGGTAATTTTCAAATACTTCAAAGATATACAGAATATGGCATTTGAGATGTTTTACTAACATAAATTCTTCATGACAATGAGACATGTCTGCTCCTGGCACCACCAATTACTTCAAATAGGATGATGGACATCAAAGAAACTCCATATGGAGTTTGCTTCTTTATGGCAAAAATAGCCATTTGGACAAGAAACTGCTCTTGCCTGGACTACTTGATAATATATTTTATAAAGTGGACATAAAGGACCCATAGGAAAATGACCACTGAATTTTTCCAAAACAAGGTGAAATGGTCCTTCAATTTCCTACTTCTCAGAGGAGACTGCCAGATATTCTACAGGACACAGGGAAAAGTCACTGAGAGACTCTAGGTCTTTAGGCTAAAGATAGATGCTCCAACATTGCAAAGGAACTTTGGAAGACTGTCCAGGCAGGCAGCTGTCTCTATCATTTCTAGAATTATGGAAGTTTCTTGCCATGCACTTCCTGTTTACTCAGGGCAGGATGGAACCAGGCCAGAAAATCCAAGAGAGAGAGAGAAAGGAGAAAGGAGAGTAAGGGGAGATGCCAAACCTCCATCCAAGGAACAACATGTAATGGGATGCATGTAAAGCCACAGAACACATGACAATACATAGATTAATAGAAATGGGTTAAGTTATAAGATCTAGCTAGCAAGAAGCCTGCCATAGACCATGCAGTTGGTAATTAATAAAAGCCTCTGAATGATTATTTTGTAGGAAGCTGTGGGACCTCAGGGCCGAGCGGGATACAGGAAAGTTTCTGGCTACAATCTAGACCTGAATTATCCTCTAAGCTTCTTTCTTGGAGTTCCAAAACGTCCAGAGACAGTGGATCTTCAGTGGTTCTCAACCTGTGGGCCATGACCCCCTTGGGGGTTGAACAACTTTTTCATGGTGATTACATAAGACCAGGGGAGAACAGCTGTTTATGATACATAACAGTAGCAAAATTACAGTTAGGAAGTAGCAATGAAAATAATTTTAAATTTGGGGGGCCACCACATGAGGAACTGTATTAAGGGTCACAGCATTAGCAAGGCTGAGAGCCACCTAGAATCTGGGGGCTCTGACTTTGCAATGCTATATTACATTCTTTTCCTTAAATATAATGCTTTCTATGAATTTTTGAGGCTCTCATCCTTACATACAATGTACTTAGATCACATTCATCCCCTCCCTTTCAAGTCTTCCCACACATCTTCCAATTTCTGTCCTTAAAAACAATATATAACCCACTGAATTAAAGCTGTCCCCTATACGCATAATATGGGTCCATTCACTGGAGCATGGTCAACTCACAAATGACTGTACCCCTAAAGAAAACCAACTCTCCCTTACATTCAGTTTTACTGAACAAAAAAATTTAGCTAAGTGGCACGAATATAAAAACAAGATTTAATTATTGTGGCATTCAATTTCTAAATAAAATAAAATATTATATAGGACATCTTACCTTTAAATTAAATCACATTCAAAAATAAAACTCAAGGGGTTGGAGAATTGACTCAGAAGTTAAGAGGGCTTCCTGCAGCACCCATGTCAGGAGGCTCTCAACACCCCATCACTCCAGTTCCAGAAGTTTCAACACCCTGTCTGACATCCTCAGGTATCTGCACACACTCATATGGATACACACATGAATAAAGTAAAAAATGTATATAAACTCAAATATACTTACTCAAAATATGGTGTTTCAATATTCATCAAACTCACTATGCTTCTGAACAAATACTACTAAGAAATATAAACTCCATACACAAGTCCAGAAAACGTAAACAATAGAAACCAAAAGCAAAATACCAAGCTTTCTCCAGGGACTGGAACACTTCTATAAGGACTTCTGTTCCTTGCTATAGAGCTCTCCTTCGTCCTCACTTCTACTCTGCTGCATAGAATTATCATTCTAATAACTACCATGATTGCTAACAGTTTGCTTTAATAATCTCCCCTTGCTATTTTCATATTAAATTATCTACAGAAAGCCAACATCTCAGTGAATGGTACACCTGTCTTTCTGGATCACAATTATAGGAGTTTGTTGCAGGCCATCACCACATCTTGTAAGATACTTATAGGTCCTCAAACCTATGCTAACACTTCTGATCATTCCATGGCCATCCCAATATCATCTGAAATACTGAAAAATTATATTTTTCTCACAAGATACCATAGCTTGCCATGTAGGAATTACCCAGTGTCTTGAACAATTCTNAGTTCTTAAAGTAACATTCTTAAAATTGGCAGAGGAAAGCAGGCATGAAATTAACAATATTATTGCTCTGACTGAAATGAGTGATTCAGTTCATCAGGAACAAGAAACACAATAAAAATCGAGGACTTATTTGTCTGGTTTGATTCAGGATGACTGGAGGAAGGAAGTGGCATCTAATCTGAGCACTGCAGGAAAATGGAGGTCTGAGGAGGTGGGGAAGGAATAGAAGACACCAAAAAGAAGGAGCTACATTACACAGGGACAAATACACAGCATGGTTAAGTTGTCTGGTATGGCGTCTTTGGAGAGCTTCCATGAAAAACAAAAAACAAAAAACAAAACAAAACAAAAGCCCTATAAATTACAATGAGATTATACTGTTAGGTCTCAAACCCTGGACAAATGGCTAACTGAGGTGCCTATTTAACATATTAAAGCTGACTCTGGCTGCCAGGTTCTCCCAGCATCTCTCAGTACCAGTTACAGAGTCATCCTGGCTGACATACCTCACCCCTGATCTAAACTCTCTCTCCCAGACACTGGGCTGGGCCCTTCCCCAGTGATTTTTCCCTACATAACCCAACCATTTTGACTAATCTTGTCTCCTGCTCTCCTGGTTCACTTTTGGACTCTTGCCCCTTGGTTCCTCTCTCTCCTACTCCTGCTACACACACACACACACACACACACACACACACACACACACACACACACAAACACACACACACATTTACTTTTCTCCTCTCATACCCTGGTTCAGTCTGGACCATTCCAGATGTCTCTGCTTCTGCCTGTGCTCTCCTTTATATTTATAATAAAAAACTCAACCCCTTAGGAGCCGTCATGTCCTCTTTTTATTTCTTTTTGTCATTCACATACTTTGCATCAAAATGCATAATTAAGCATGTTAATATGTTGAAGATGGGAGAGATGTAACTTTTACAGAAAGCAGTACCTCTGACCATATAAGAAGGGCTAAAAGAGAAGACCCTATAAAAAAGCAAATGACAAATTCACAACAGTGGCAGTGAAGACTGAGGGGTGTGGTCTAAGTTAGGGTTTCTATTGCTGTAAAGAGACACCACGACTATGGCAACTCTATAAAGGAAAACATTTAACTGGGGAGGGCTTACAATTCAGAGGTTTAGTCTGTTACCGTCATGATGGGAAGTATGGTAGCATGCAGGCAGACATGGTGCTGGAGAAGGAGCTGAGAGTTCTGCATCTTGATCATCCACAACAGGAAGTGAACTGCAACACACTTGCCAGGCTTGAGCTTCTGAGACCTCAAAGCACACCCCTTAGTTGACACACCTCCTCCAACAAGGCTGTACCTCCTACTAGTGCCACTCTCTATGGGCTTTCAGGGGATATTTTTATTTAAATCACAACAGGTGCTATCAAAAAAGGTAAATACTTTGAGAAAATAACGTGCAAAGAATTGACAAATGCTGGGAAGAATGTGAAGTCCTACCTCTTTGCAGCCTAGTTGAAAGAAGCCACTCTTCTACATGAGAAACACAAAGTACATGTGAGGCTGTCTCAACAAGGGAGCTTTAGGCTGAATCACAGTGAATTTCACACAAATCCATCCAACAGAAACCACCTTGGGAAACAACAGAGAAAGTGCTGGCTAGAATGTGTGTTTTGGAGACATGAGCAGAAAACAGGTGGCTCTACAGAGAGATAGGGTAAAAAATTATCCACAGGAACAACACCAAGTCAAGATATAATGTCAGAAATGTAGAGTGCTTATATATTTAATGAATGTGTAAAGTATCAAAAAAGACAGGTGATAGAAAAAAATCAAAAAAGGAGGGAAGGAACAAAAGAGAAAGAAAACAGTAATTGACTTAGTTAAGGTTTCTATTGCTGTGATGAAGCACCATGACTAAAAAGCAAGCTGGGAAGGAAAGTTTATTTGGCTTACACTTCCATATCACTGTTCATCATCAAAGAATTCAGGACAGGAATTCAAACAGGGTAGGAACCTGGAGGCAGGAGCTGATGTAGAGGTCATGGAGGGGTACTGTTTACTGGCTTGCTCCCTATGGCTTGCTCAGTTTGTTTTCTTATAGAACCCAGGACCACCAGCCCAGGGATAGCAGCACGTGCAATGGCTTGGGCGCTCCCCATCAATCACTGGTTAAAAAACAAAAACAAAAACAAACAAACAAAAAAACTCTACAGGCTTGCCTACAGATCAAACTTATGGAAGTATTTTCTTAATTTAGGTTCTCTCCTCTCAGATGACTTTAGCTTGTGTTAAGTTGACATAGAACTAACAATCCAGCATAGTGATTCAATGCCGTAGAGGGCAGAAAGAGAACGTTCCAAAGCCAATGAAAGAAACGTACTAGAAAGCTTGAATGCTGAGAGTCACCATGCATTCGGCTGATTTTTGAAGAGAAATCAAATACAAAAGAGAAGACTTCACTGCAAAATGAGTGACAGGAAGGTAAAAATTAGGAAATGCTGCAAGAAAGAAAGAAATGAGAGTCTAGGTGAGGAGACAAGAGCTAAAAAATAGAGAGGAGATTAGTGCATAAAGGACTGTGGGTTTTCCCCTGGGAAGATATTGCTGACATTTACAGCAGTGCAGCGTGTTGACTGATGGACTCTTAAGAAATGACATGACTCTTTTGTAACATAGTGAACATAAATGCAGCCTTGGGTCACAAATATAGTTGTGAATCAGAAGGTCTCCTCAATTTGTAAAGTGTATAAGAAAGACCCCCTGGGGACCCTAACAAATTGGAATTCTTATGGTGTACATCTGCTGGGACTGATTAGACACTTCCATATAAGTCCCAAGTTCCATTGCAAAGAAATGTTTTAAAAAGCATATTTAAACCTTAACATGTCCTAAGATAAATTTACTTCCTAGATTTGGTAGATGAGCATCTTACAATTAATTTTAAACTTTCAAATCTCTATTTTGGGAAAGAAAAATATTTACTAACCTTGGAATCATGGATTCCAAAAGTTTGAGAATTTTGATATAGATAAAATAGTTTGAAGAAATTCCTGGTAACACCTTTAAAACTTTTTATGAGTTCTTTTCTCCTCCAGTAGCAGGCATAGAACTTTCCAGTAAGATGAATGCTGGTCATTATGGATGTAGCTTCCAAATGAATACCAGTTTGATTTCTCCATGTTCTATGATTCAGTATGTGAAGTCCTCTACAACAGGGTCATAATGTCAAGTCCTAGAGGGTAACCAAAAGCATTACCAACAGCTTGTAACATTTGGGGTCTGTGGAGCCTCACTGACCATCAACTCCAAAAGAAGCAACACATTCCCAACAATGGGCTTTTTATCTGTTAGCCTGTGATGTCTATTAGGAGCATTGTTACCCCTTTATAAGATTGCTCCAATTAATTCCATGTATATAATATATTTTATATATAAATATATAAACTTAATGATATATATTATGGAATATATATGTATATTAGGGAGCCTCTCCAGTAGTATTTTTCCACATGATTTTTCAAAAAGACTTTAGGGTTAGTTATCCCTCCTTTTAGTCCCTCCTCTACTTTCTAATCATCAGTCTTAACTAGACATGAACCCTACATGCTCCAGTAATGACCAGCAAAACTAAACAGGGGAATCTTGAGCAACAGTGGCAGGAATACCATGGGAGTACTCAACCACTTTCTGGTTGGATTTAGGCCTACTCCACAAGAGGAAACATACTGACATCAATGTTAGGGTCAAGAACATGTGGATAGACAGGTCATAAGCCCTGTCAAAGAACCTACCACTATTATCCTACTAAATAGACAGTGTTAAGTTGAATACTGATGGTTTATCCCTCTGCTCAGATCAGTATATCTCTCAACCTTCATCAGAGGAGATTCTTTTTGCAGTTGATATCAATTAACACAGAAACCCTGAACTGACCAAGATGCAAAGAATAAAACACATGCATATCACACCCCTTCCCTTTCAAGGCTTAGGGATCAGCAAGAAAATGGAGACAAAANGATTCCAGTATTTTCTGAACACAACAGGGCAGTTGCATACGTGAATTCATAGTTGTATGACAGAGGGCACAAGATCAAGCTAGAAAACATCTCGGCATAGAGAAGGGAAGTGACCATGAAGAGTCACCCCTAACTGAAAAGCTACCAGAAATTTATAACTGCTGGAAGAGGGAGAGTAAGTACCCCTTAAGGGTGTGGCCCCTGATAGGTCACCCATGCTTATGTGGATGGTCATACATCCTAAAGTATATAGGCAGCACAAATAGGACTTTTAGAAAAGACACAAAATTGGGTGTGTAGCGCAAAGGGGATGAATCTAAGATGAGTTGGAGGATAGAGTAAATGTATGAGATTCTCAAAGAACTAATGAAAAATTTCTAAGTTCTACCCTAAAGAGTTTCTAGTTAGCACTACTCTATTAAAGCCTGAATAAAGAAGAGCAAGTATCTGCAGGATGAGACCCAATTGTATTTTCATGTTTAATGGAACCTTTAAAAGCTCTATAGATAGATACTCTGGCTTCTCCACACCCTCCGTGGGTCTGTAGTTGTGTCTCTTCCAATTGCATTGCTGCAGGGTCTCTCNCTCTCTTTTTNAATAAATCACACTCATATGTAAGCATGCACATCTTTTGCGACTCAGATCTCCTTTGATTTCCTTCTTGAAATCTGAGGTCCTAAGGATCGCTGCAAACCTCCCCCTGTTTTATGATTTCTAATCAGACATCATGAGTTGTTTCTGTATCTTCAACTTAGGAAATGTGGTGCATATTTTCCTTCAAAGAAGTGAAGAGTGCATCTGTGGTATGGTGGAAGAACACTTCATAGATGCAGCAAGATGGAAAGCAGCTAAATCCATGGGCTGCTTAGATAAACAACTTGACTAGTCTAAGTTTTGTTCCCTCATCAACTTTTATACCTCCACTGCACTAAAGAGGAATAATTTAAATCGTGTGTGATATAGGCACCGTATACCAAAGAGTCTGTACAGAGCAGATGCTCCTTCTTCCTTGCATGGATGGAATCATGGCCACACTCTTTTAAGTGTTGTAGCACCTTAGATAGAGTCACATAAGCTAAACATTGGACCACAGGACAGATTTAGGTTGCCACACCCGATTATTTCAACAACTCTACCTCTTCCATTAATCTCTACTACCAACACATACACATATACTTCTTTCAGCTCAGGGGTCTTAATTGACACAATGCAAGAAGACTTTCATTTTCTTAGTTGTAACAAGAAAGAGGTAAGATATAGCATATAGCTCTTTGGGGCATTATTGGGATAANAACCATCATAAGTGACTGATGAGTCTGGGGAAATGCTCCCCTCTCTCCACCCCACTGCTGGCTTTTAAGGTATCAAGCTGATAAAATATTCAGTCTCCCCCAGATAGGCTACTGCAAGCTATTTTGTTCTTGAAAACAATCAAATTATGATTGATCCCCCAAGATCAGAAGATTGGGAACCATGAAATAGAACAGATGCTTACAATTAGGATCCTAAGTGGGAGACTGTAGAAAAAGATACTAGAAAGGGTATTATGTGATTAGCTACAACCAAAGGGGACACAAACACCTGTAGATACCCCTGGGGGTAATCTCTGAATACAAAGTAAATCCAAATGGTGAGGCCTCTGGCAACAGACTATTACATTCTAAAGGTGCAAATCAACTCACTATTGGAAAGTGGGTACTACTAACTGGTAAGCTAAAAGCATTGACATTCTGAGACAAATGAGAAGTCATACGCAGCCTCCAGCTGTAGCTGCCTCCCACTCCTTCTTGTCTTTACTCATTTGGAAACTATTTAGAATCAGAATATAAAACCATAGCAGTGCCCATATGGGGCTCAGAAGTCTTGAAAGGTAATTTACAAGAATTTGTACAAATCCTCAGAGTTGTCTCATTTGAATTCCAAGGTACTGTGATGGACATTAGGTGCACAGAAATGGGTACACTGAGGTTAACATCAGAAAATGCTGTTTCCCTTCATTGAAAACACCTTTGATCATATAACCTCTGGGTGCTTCCCTACCATGTAAATTATTGCACCAAAATTTTGTATTCCAGATGTATCTGCTGTATTTATATCCTATGTTTACAAATTCTGTGCATATCAGGCCTGTGCATGTGACTACAGAATCCACAGTAGATTTGTTTACCTATATCATATTGCCTGTAGGAAGAAGCAGCTAAATATAGTAAAAAGCCATTGGATTTGTATTTACTATTTTCAAACAGGCTTTTTTTTTGGAGAGGGGTATTTAGATAGCTGATAAGTCAAAATGTTCTCATCAAATAGATTTGTATATACAGACATACAAATAAGACAAGTTCAATACCATTTTAAAACCATAAAATGCAGTTTTAATTGTAGTAGACCCACTCATTCATCTATCTATATCTTAATTTACTCATTACAAATTTAATGTGTACTATGTACCACACACTCTTCTATGCATTGAGAATAATGGGCACCNAAGTGGGAAACATCCCAGACCTCAGATGGATTGCACTCAGGCTATTAAAATAGCTACTAGCCAAATAACCAAATAACCAAATAGCCAAGACATAGATAGAAAATTATGAGTTGTGATTAAGCATCAAGAACGAAAGGTGAGGACCAGTTTGAGAAAGTTTGAGAAACTACTAAATGGTGCACTCAGGAACAAAACATATAGTCAGAAATAAAAGCACGAATGGAAAACAAAAATAATGCTAGGTCATTTTAGTCAATAAAATATCAGATTTGGGCAAAACAAAGTGAAAAGAATGAATCATATGATCCAAGGATATTAAGTGTAAGAGATAACAAAAGGGGCCCTATTCCAGCCCTATACCATTAATTAGCAGTGTGACCAAAAACGAAAGTTGACAACGTCTTTCCATTTTGAAATCTCCATGATTTCATCAGTAAACTTGACTTCAAAAATTGTTAAACAATTTTACAGAAATTATAGAGCACTGTTTATCTAAAGAATTTATTTGCCTTGAATGCATGTTCTATTTTGTTAACCAAGTCTAATGAATCAATCTTCTGCTTCGCACATGGAGCTAGGATTTGAAGATAACAGCACAAACAGAAAATGGTGCCATGACATGTTCACATGGTTAGTTATAGCTTCAACTTCCAGGACGTTATTAGTGAGTGATACTAGTAATTGTTATTAATGTACATGTCTCATACATAAACCATTTGTATTAACGTATAATTATGTTATTTTACATACAAAATAAAGCCATAAATAAAATGAAAATTAAACATAATTAGGAATATTAATTCACTAGACTCTATCATTCTCAAAAAGTTAATTGATAAGGATTATAGTCTCATAATTCATCTTTCCTAGACATGATGGAAATGTTATAATCTTTGAAGAGAAAAAAATTGCCCTATCAGTATCCATAGTGTTTCTCTTCACATGACTATACCTTTTATTATAAGAATTTTAGACATGCCTGCCCAGGTCAGCGAGGAGAACACATAACCCTGTCCAGTGCCATTAAGACTGAGCAGGAGAAGGAGACCACATGACTGACTGGGCCAGCCTGACCTGGATGGTGAAGAGAAAACACCAGCCCACCTG
>LZPO01117688.1:0-23920 GCA_001675575.1 Neotoma lepida
CACACACACACAAATGCAACTCTCCCTGAGGCTGCTTTCACAAAACTCAGTATAGTGTCAATAGCCAATGTGATTATGTCAATGCCTGTATATACTATATATGGTTTTCACTTGCATATCTGATACTCAAGCTTTCCTTATTCTATTTACATATCTGTTCACAATAAAATACTACATTGAAGGAAGTTGTGCCATATGTATTTTCCATATATGTGTATATATTGTTGTTTAGGTGTTTATATTTTCACCAATCCATTCAATTATTTAATAAACCAATTGTGAAACTAAGGACTTTATTAAAAATCTTGTAGACTCCTGAACTCTCTAAGGAGAACATGTGAGCTTGCAAGTGAGCTTGCAATTCAGTCTCTTGTGACTGAAGAGGGAGAGAAAATGAGACAGAGAGAGAGAAATAAATAGAGAATGAAAATATGCATACTATAGGTCAAGAGTGAATTTTATCTTCTGCTACCTTAGTTCTTTTAGGAAAATAGTCATTTATTTTAAATTTTGTATCTAATATATTAGCTTATTGAAATGTGTTGTTGAGCCAAAAATGACTGCTTGCTGCCACTATCCCTATAGCTATGTGCATCAATGTCTTTGTGGCATGTACTGGTTTATGTCTGTCTTTGCTGGCTACAAAAGCTCATTTACCCTAGTTCATGCAGAGCAGGTCATTCTAGGTAGTGAATCCATGTTCTCTGGGAATGGCCACTCACATTTGCTCCAAATAAACTGTTTCCTTATTTCCTTTAAAACATAGTTAATTTACATCAAAATATTCACAGTATTTAAACTGTGTTCAATGAACACATACCATGATCAGAATGCCTAAGAAGTACTTGAGTCAAGGTACAAAGAAATTCTGAGGGAGCTCATGCTTTATCAGGGGTGAAAGGAATAGGGAATGAATAAAGAGAAAACAGCAATTCAGTAGAACAATATCAGTTATAAGAACAATGCTGCTGCTTCTCTCTTAACCCGAATTTAGAAGAAAATATGTTTTCTAACTTTACTTTCAAGTTTGTCAATGATGTGACTTTTACACCACACTAGAAGAAAGAAGTTCAATCCATCCCAGTAGGATGCAGAGGCAGGACATTCCAGAGAATATTCTCTGTGATATTTACCTAAATGCAGTATTAAGTAGTTTATGCAGGAAATAAATTAAACAGAAACACCCAGAAAAATATTACTTGTGTAACATACAGTTTGTACTATTTCCCCTGGTCTCTGTGGCCTACTAGACACACTAGTGGCTGCTTCTTCAAGGTAAGAGCTGCTGATGACATTAAATTTGACTGCAATTAGAGCAACAGAGGGCTATGACAGCTTCCTTCAAGTACTTGCTTCATTAATATGGATAAATTTTTCCATTTGTGCTACAAGGCTAACAGTCTATCTATCAGGGAGACTATTCTTCCATTTGACAAATGTTAGTAAGAGAGATGCCTGATTAATTTTATATACTGGATTCTACAATAGACAGAATCAAGATTACTGAGGGAGATCAGGGGTAAATTAAGTCTCAACGCAGAGTCACACGAACTCAGTAGAAAAGAAGAAAGAACCAATAATTTATGTGCCTACCACACTTTAATTCCTCATTCATCTAGTTCTATTATATGATTATTCTTCCAAGGGGTCACAATTGGGCTTTGGAATTAGAAACTATCAAATGTTTTACATGATAGCAAAACAGAGCCATAACAGCCTTTGAGCTATTATGACCCAGAAACATGAGGTCTTTATGGAAGTAGATTTCACACTTAGCATTTTGTGTGAAGTGTGTTTGTACATTATAAATTCCTAAGCTGGCCGGCCATGTTTGGAGTTGCCTTTTCCTGTTTCTTGGGAAACACTCTGAGCCTCAAAGATGGATAATTGTGGAGTACCACTGGAGATATACCAGATCTACCCTGAGTTTCATTCCAGGTTATTGAATGGACAAATGACACAAACCAAGACCACTTTCTTCACCTTTGACTTTTATGGACAGAGATGGTGGAAAGTTCGAATCTTGTTAAGTCAATGAGAACTAAATCTTGGCACTTCAAATAGACTTTTTGCCAATTTACCAATAGAAAATACCTGACTGCAGAATTAAGTCAAACCAAGGATTGCAAAACTAAGAGATGAGAAAGGAACAAAAGGCTAGCTGCTCCTTTAGGGCCTGTCTTCACTGAGTCTGAAACCAGGATCACTATGGCTGAGAGTCTCTTTAATCTCCTTTAAGGTACTTTGTGCTGCTTGTCTTTTAAACATAACTGTGAGATCAGACTGATCTAAACAATTTATGGGGAGCAACAAAAGAACAATTAATAATACAAAGATTAAGGAATACAATATTTTAGGAGTGCCTCTTAAACAATTCTTGAGAAAAATACTAACAATGGAAAAAAGATATAAATATGTGAAGGTGATATCAAGAAAATAACAGCGACAAATGAGTTTCTATATCCAACTTTTGACCATGTGGTATATATTGCTGTGCAACAGAATCCAATGATGAAATAAGTGCAATAATTTGACTTTGCATAATTTAAAATATTTGCATTAATTATGCAACTTAATCTAATTATGCCAATGTGGTATGCAAAATTCAAATTTCAGGCACAACAAAGTAAACATGGCATGTGAATAATATCAAGATAAAGTGCTTATTAATATTATTTTTCAAGAACATATAGCAGGGTTAAAATATTGTCTTAATGAACTATAATGTCTACATTTATTATTTCAGTTTCTAGAAACTGATGACTGCAATATTATTTCAAATCTTTCCACAAAATTTTATCGACATAAAGCTTTTATTTAAAATACTAATTTGAAGCAGCCAGACATTGTGGCACACACATTTAATCCCAACACTTGAGAGGCAAACACAGTTGGATCTCTGTGAGTTTGAGGCAAGCCTGGTCTACAAAGCAAGTTCTAGGAGAGCCAGGGCTATTATACAGAGAAAACCTGTATCAAAAAACTCAAAAGAAAATAAAATAACATTTTGAGTACAGTAGTCTGAGCAGCATTGTTAGGTAAATATATAGATATGTTTCACATGCTTTATGTCAAATTCATAAAATTATGATATATGCATGTCATGGGATAAATGACAATAATTATTAAAGACAAAATACATAGGTGTGCTGGTGCATGCTTATAATACCAGCACTCAGAAACAGACAGTAATATCACAGTTAGAAGCCAGCATGGATCACAGTTTTAGAGCCTGTCTCAGAAAACCAAGGGCTGGAGATATAATTCAGTTGCAACACACTTGTGAGGCATTTGCAAAGCCCTAGAATAAATTCTTAGCAAGAAAAAAAATTAAAAAGTTCCGTTATATTTTGTTGTAACTTGCTAATCTTATTCACTGTATAAATAAAAAGTTATCATAATGATTGCTTTATTACATGAACAAGAGATTTCTGTATTATTATCTTCTTTTACACAAAGAAGTCTCTATTAAGTTGATAATTTCTTTTGAAGAATAACTCATCATAAGATATATTGGTCCAGCCTGTGCTACCGAGTNAGTTCCAGGAAAGGCACCAAAGCTACACAGAGAAACTCTGTCTCGAAAAAAATAAAATAAAATAAACAGAAAAGATATATTGGCAACCAAAACTTATCAAAACACCATGTAACTTCTCTTCTAAGTGATTTGCAATGGAGGAGAGGAAATAAAGATATATTTTAATAAGTCAGGAAACAAAACTATATAATTTACAAAGAAAAATATAATAAATACATGTAAATATACCACATTTGGAGTACCCATAGGTGTCAGGGAATTAGGATGAGGCCATGGAGAGGAACTTTCAAGAGAGGAAAGATATAATTCATTAGTGTTAAGTTTCAAATGGAACAAACAGCTGAGGTGCCTATTTAACGTATCAAAGCTGGATGTGGTCACTAGGTTCTCCAAGCATCTTTTGGTCCCTACCGGTTACAGGGTATGGTCCTTGCATACTCCACCCTCTACCCTGAACTCTCCAAGCCCAGAGGCTGAGCTGCCCTCCCTCCAGAGGCTCTTCCCTATATAATCCAGACATTTTGTCTATGCTCTCATTTTTGGACCCTTGGCTCCTGGCTGCTGCACATGTTCCCCTCTCTCCTTTCTCTCTTTCTCTCTCCATCTCCCACATGGCCCAGCTCAATCTGGTTATGTCCACTCTGAACTCTTCCAGATATCCCTGCCTCTGACTATACTCTCCCACNTATCTACAATAAACTTTCTCCTCCACCATACCTACGAGCCGTCATGTCCTTTCCTTTCCTTTTTATTTCTCTTTTTTTTTTTTCATTCATCTGGTGCTAAAACCCGGGAATAGTTTAAATGAATTCCCTGCCCAAGGAACTCGGCTGCTCTGAACGAATCTCCTGATCTGATCCTCAGAAGTTATGTACAGATCATTTGCTTCTGCTGACTTTTGCCACCCACAAAAGTGGATTCTAGAGTTTGCCACTTCAGCCACTTCTTCCCTCCACTTTAACTAACCATCTATCTCTCCTTACCTACTAAATAAGTATCCTCTCTCCCAGCTATGCCCTTTTGGACTGCCCACCACATGGGCATCTCCCTTCTCTGCCCTTTTGGGCCACTTCAGCTGTGGGTATCTCTCTTTGATTCCCCTTTTAGGATGTCCACTACATTGGCATACTCTCTGCAATGTCCTACAGGGCCCTGCCACATGGGCAATTCTACTTACTAAGACATTTGCACCTTTCCAGGTGTTTTCTCCTCTACTTGCGTTGTCTGCTTTTACTATGAAAGCCATACCAGTGTGCCAGGAAGCTGTCCTTCACGCTCAGATCTACCTGTTCTATCTCTCCTAGTACCCTCCTAGGCTTATATGTTTCGAGTTCCCTTACCTGCCCTTAGGAGCTGCCTGATAAGTTCCACAGCTTCTCTATGCCTTTGCGGTTCCTGTGATTTGGAACCCTCTCTCTGGTGGAATTCCAGCTTATTCCTTCTTGTCCTTTATGACTACACTGTTCTCTATCTCTTAGCTACCTAAGCCTCCCTATGATGGATTTCTTTTTCTTTTGTGACCTTTCCTCCTTTTCTCCTAGGACTTGATTCCTTTCTTGGACTCAGATTTTCTTAAAGCCTCATTGTTATACTGAAAATGGCTTAGCCTCACTATAGCTAGATGGCCAAAGATGGCACACTGGAGTTTCAAATTCTCAAAGATTGTAACTGAAAGACCCTGATTTTGAGCTTTTCAGGCCTAAGCCCCTTTTAGGAACAAGGAACTAAAATGTTTTTCTGGGAACAAGGAACTAAAGGTAATTTTCAGAAACAGGAACTAAAAGAGCAGAACTGCTAAACCACAGTTAAGATGACTGATTGAGATATGCTGCTCAACCGTAACTTTTGGCCCATGCCCTGATGTGAAAACTCCCTAGAAATTCTCGGAAAAGCCTCAACTGATCTTAGAGTGATTTTGCAAAATAGAATTTAGCACTGCCTCTAAAATATAGCCTAAAGATAAATATATGTCGATTGTGAAAATATAATGCCTTCATCTAGAAAAAGGAGACTTGGAGTCCTCCAGTTTAGACCCAGGCTCTTGGGTTACTGGAACCTATTATAGGCCCCGGGTTACTGGAATTGGGTTACTGGAACTAGCCAGTCTAGACTCCAGGAAATAAAAACTGCTTGGCCACAGAATGTCACAAGACATTCATGTGATGATGACTGTTTGACCATGGAATGTTCCAACTCTGATTTCCTAGGCAACCAATACCCCAACCTTAGTCTCCATAGTGATTGTTTAGCCATAATATGTCCCCACCTAAGGGCAGCCAATGAAAATGACAAGCATCTACCCTATGATTAAGCTATGATTATGGGGGAAGTCCTAGACACGAGCCAATCAAAATGAATAGGTATGGAAACTGTAATTTTATGATAATTTTGTGGGTTTTGCCTTTAAAAAGTGTGTGCAACTGCAGCTTGGGGCTTCTCTCACTCCCTGGTGTAGAGGCCCATTTGTACAAATGTTGCTGAATAAATCCTCTTGCTGCTTGCATCAACTGGACTGGAGTCTGGGTTCTTGGGGTGCCCACCCTAGAGGATAGCACCCTGAGTCTGGGGTCTATCAGTAACAACTTCTGCCACTACACAAGCAAATGATTCTATTTCTTATCTCTAGGGTTCTACAGCTTCCCACTCTTAAATCTTTTATTTCAATGATTTCTCTGGGCTTTGCTCTCAAGAAATCTTTAAAGACTATTGTGTAAACAGTCTTTATCTCAGGATTAATTTGTAAGTTCATTGGATGTGGTTTAAGAATCTGTAAAATCTGTGACAAAATGTGGCTTAAAACTTATAGCAAAAGGCTTATAGTTAAAACCTATACATAGGAATTTTAATTTGCTACAACATCCTATATATGTTANCCAACTCTTATCTAGAATATACTGTACACATAGACTCAACTCTTGTTTAGGAAAATAGATGTTTTAAATAGTAACCATGTGGCTTTCCTCAATATTGACTGAAGAACTTCAAGACGTAAGCAGCCACTATCATTAATCTATCATTAGCCAACTATCATTAATAAGGTTAAACAGTATGTGATTTCATCATCTTAACATATAGCATAAAGCAAAAATTATAAAACTTCTCAGTTCTATTGAGCCCTTAGATTTTCATTTTATCTCTTTGTAGAATAAAGAAGCAACATCTCAAATATTTTGGATCGGTATGGAATTTTGTATGATGATAAAAAATTAAGGTTATATTTGCTACAACATACTATACATGTGATTCAACTCTGGTTGAATATACTGTATGCTGATAAACTTTTAAGGTTATAAAGGTCTATTCAGATTAACAAAAGTTGATTAAAGGTGCATGTCTAATAAATGTTTAACACCAAGCTACTAAAAAATTTAAGTAAGAAACATATGTTTGATAAGGTATTTTTGATAAATAAGATTTGTTTGATATATAAGGTACATTTGTTAATCAAGATTTATAAATTCCTAAGGTCTTCTTAGGTTCACACTAATATTTGTGAGTTAATAGCTTCATCTTTGTTCATTTAAGCTTTAGTTACTTGGATAAACTTGGATAAGCTTTTAGCTACTTGGATAAGCCACACACACACACACACACACANAAAAAAAATCCTGCAATATTCTATGTTATGTCTGGACTTCCAAGAAAGTCCTTTTCCCAAGGTCAGGCATTCAGATAAAAGCCCTAATTCCCTCAGGGGCTTGAAGAAAGTTCCTACTTGCTAAAAAGGGAGTTATTCTCCTTATCCCTGGAAAGAGGAACTTGTGGCCCTTCCTCATTAACATATGACTGTGGTGTCTATTAACTTGTAAAGGGAAATGCTAGCCTCTAGGCTCACTTAATCCCCGCTCATAAGCCCCACCCCAGTTCACAAATCCCTTTTCTCCTATTCCCATTTACCCCTGAAAAGCTTTTCTCTGTGTTTCTCCTTGCTTTTCTGAGGTACAGCCTTTGGCAGTTTGAAATAAACATTTTTTTCCCTTTTCACCCATGGAGCAGCTATTTTTGGTTTCTTTACTGCACCCATTTTCATTCATGGTGTACTTTAAAAGGTTCAGTAAAGTTGCCAGTCCCTCTATGGACCGGATCTATGATTAAAGGTTTTATTTTGAACTAGAAGAGCTTCAATTCAAAAATCATTGTTTTTGAGGCTAAATCCAATGGGCATGGAACACAACATCCTAGCTTTATGAAAGCTACTAACTTACTGTAAACTGTTAAGGATAATTAAGGAATTCAAGTTAATGGTCAGTCACCTTAAACAGGGATGGAATGTATAGTCCAAGTGTTATAAAAGGTACAAATTTATTAACTGTTAAAGATAATTAAGAAATGCAAGGTCACATTATAAATGATCAAGTTCTTGAATATGCACAGAACAATACTTGTAGTTATGCTAAGTAGTAATGTAATTAATTACAAGAATAAGCATTATATAGCCCTTGTATATGTTTTCAAAGTTAAGCCTAAAACAAGTAACTAGGAGCAAAGTTTGTCTATCCAGATACAGCTAATAGATAGATAGATGGTCCTCAAACATTTCAGCTATCTGCAGAATATGGCATTTAAAATGCANAATCTTCCATAATAGACAGAACTGATCCCTTCTATGGGAACCCCTTAAGCTATCCAAAGAGAGATGGAGCATGACAACTCCACCTGGATTTTGACAAAGCTAACCACTGGGAAAAACTGCCCTATGCCTTGCTTAGTGCCATGGCTCTATTCACGCTGTGGACACTTTTGGGTTGATTGTCCTACTTTGCCTGGCCAAAGTAAGATCAGTTGCTTCTCCACAGAAATCTCAGACCTGAATCTGCAAGCCAAGGTCTCTGCTGCTCTGTATGACAGCTGAAGACCTACAAGTACTGCACCCAGAGACCACTGGAGCCTAAGGTAACCTGTCTAGGTAAAGATTCACTGTCATTTTAATTGATATACAGACAATTTAGATCATATTTCCAGTTATGATTTATCTTTTTCAGATCTCTGAGGATATTGGCTGACTATAGCTTTAACAGGAGAAAGCACCCAGCTCCTTTCCCAAGACTTAGCTGCCTTCTCAGTTCTTTTCATATATAAAAATCAGGTCACAGGCCTCATTTTCCTAGAGTTACTACTAGATCTAGACATGGTTTACCTTGTTACCAGACTCTGAAAAGAGATATAAACTCACAAAACAGATTTCAATGTAACTTTTTACTATTCCTTTATTTAAAGGAAGTCACTTTACAATACTGCTCTTAGTAATTCACTACCTGTGTCTCATGAATGACTGGATAGAAGAAAAGATATAAAGTTTATGTGAGGTCTGCGGATATGAAAGCTTAAACTGTGAGGATCTAAGAAAATGTTTTAAGGTTTAAGAAGGTGCTTTAAGGTGTAAATGCAAGTTTATGTAAGGTCTGAGGACATAAAAACTAATTATGATAAAAAAATAATATAATGTATATAAGAGAATGAAAAATGTTTCAGATTTCTTTCCCCTACTAAGCTACTGTTGTATTAAGACTTCAAAAGTTTAGAGTCTTAACATCAATGGAGTTCTGATTGTTAGCACTCGGGTACTATGCTGGCCTGCACAGGGTCCCCACCTGCAGCCACTAAGAGCACTCCCCATGTGCATTCACTTGCTAACATTCAGGCAGGTATGCTGGCCAGCCCAGGGTCCTACAGCCTCTAGGTCACTACATAGTCTTTGTGTACAGGTGCTAATCCCCNTTTAAAAGCGAGCTCCATCCATTTGCCTCTCTCATTCCCACAGCTTCTCCCCAAAGGCTGGTCTCTGAAATTTTCCCCTTGTCTTTTCCCAGTAAACCTCTCATGTGAGTTTATTGTTTGGTGCAATTCCTTCTCTCTGCTGCTAAACTAAAGCACTGATAAACTAGCTCNGCTAATGCACTGCTACTTTTATTGTTAGCATTTAGACATTGTCTGGCAGTCCCCTTGGGGACCTAGCCAGTAAGTAGACAGTACCTTGGCCTGTTCAGGGTCCTGACAATGTCATCCTATGTAGCCCATTTATTTGTTCATGCACTATGCCTACTTTAAGAGGTACGCTCTGACCATTTCCCCCCCCCNCTCTCTCTCCCTCTCTCTCTCTCTCCCCCAAGAGGCTGGCTGCACCTCCTCTCTTTACTTTTCCTGTCTCTTTTTATCTTCTTCCTCTTCTTTCCTCATCTCCCCTCTCTCCCTTTCCCCCCAATAAAATCCTCTACACGAGCGCTTGTCTGCATGGCGTGAGTGACTTTCTGCTGTGCCCCTTGGCTCCCATCCACCAAGGCCACCACCTGCCATTTTTAAATACAACAATTATCAGTCACAAACTTAAGATTTTTAAATTCCCTTTAGCTGTCATCTAAGTACAGACTTAAAAGTGCTTCTCATTGTGCTAAAAAATATCTGTCTAATCTATATACACCAAGTCTCCTGAATAGGAAAGACTTTTCAAGCTTTTGCTATGACTCAAAGGTGTGAGCCTACTGCCTTTCTACAATGTGGATTTTAGTACAAACAGTGCCAATGCTGGACTCCTCCCCACCACCTACCAGGACCATGTGCCTAAAAGTTTCAAATGTACAGCTAAGAAAATTTTCTTCCTAAACTTAACTTTATCTTTTGTCCTAATGGATATTTGTTCCAGCATATTTCGGATCACTTAAAGACTACAAACTGCTTCAAATTCTGCCTGTACATCCCTAGATCCTGCAGAGCCTGGAGAGGGAGGGAAACAGCCTGCTCTTCCCAGACATAGCCAATATTTCAGTTTGTTTGGGTCCCCAACTACAATGCCCTAGTGTTAGCAGGAAGTAGTCATAGATGATTATATTGTTATCATTCATTTATTGTCAACAAAAAGGTTGTGATGGTAAGTTTCAAATGAAGGACACACAGCTGAAGTGCGTATTTATTATCTAAAAGCTGGATGTGGCCGCCAGGTTCACCCAGCATCCCTCAGTCCCTACATACCCTATCCTCTACCCTGAACTCTCCAAGTCCAGGGACTGAGCTGCCCTTCTGCTAGAGGCTCTTCCCTATATAATCCAGACATTTTTGTTATCCTCCCCTTTTTGGACCTTTGGCTCCTGGCTTCTGCACCTGTTCCCTTCTCTCCTTTCTCCCTTCCCTTCTCCCTCTCCCTTGGCCCAGTTCAATTTGGTTATGTCCACTCTGGACTCTCCCAGATATCCCTGTCTCTGACTGTGCTCTTCCACATATCTACAATAAACTTTCTCCTTCACCATACCTAGGAGTAGTCATATCCTTTCCTTTCCTTTTTATTTCTTTTTTTTTCATTCAAATAGTATAAAGGGTTAGAATGGAATAACAAAACAGAAAGGGTTAAATTAAGTTTATGAATGGAGGGAAGACAGGATTGAAGAGGAAATACAGGGAGGGATAAATAATACAAAATATCTTTTTTTAAGTCATATATAGTAATCTACTACTGTGGAAACTTCTATATATATATATATATATGAAAATTGAGTTACCCTGTAATATGTTGGCAATGTCCCTACTAGACACCAGAGATCAACATATAAAAAGCCCAGTGTCAAGAATAAGATACCTTTTGTGTAGCTATTGACCACTAAGGTCCTCAAACTGAAGAGTTTTGGACTAATACTATTGGCAGAAGAGATCTCAAAACAATCTAGTATTGACTGAGTTGCAAAGTTATTAGTGATCACTCTCATGCATATCTACAATAAAAAAGAATATGAAGAGCAAAATAAAATACAAAATGAAAATGCATAATTTTAGGAGAAAAAAGAACAACAGGGAATCTAATGTCAGAGCTTTAGTTTGGGCTCAAAGAGATAAGGAGAAATGAAATAAAAGAAATGGTATCCTCAGGGCAAGACCTCACTCAGCTAATCCTTTAATTTGTGAAAAGAAACTGCCTAGGAAATATTCTGCTCCTAAAACAAAGGAAAGCTTATTAAACAAATAAAAGCATTAACAAGTCAAAGCTTATAGAAATGTGATTCAGGAGCGGGCCAGATTTCATCTCACACTGGTGGAAATACTAGGCAGAATCAGCAACTTGGTTTTGGCTTTACAGTTGAGGATGTAACAGTAAAGGAGCTGGGGAAATTTCTTCGAAGTTAAGGAAAGCTGCTGAGGTCAGGCTTGTGGAAGCAGAGTTCCTGTATGGAGGCACAGAGAAAACATTGCATGAAGCTGTGAAGGTAAAGCCTGGATTGTGTTGGAGCCCACAAGATGTTGGAGATGCCAGAGCCATGGGATGTCTGCTAAGGACATAGAAAGTGGAAGCGGCCCGAGACAGAAGTGTGTTACATTCAACAAACAAGAAAGGAGTGGGAAACTGAAGAGCAAGCTAAACCCTTTGAGATTATACATGGAGTGCCACGGCGACTCCAGTAGAGTCTGTGTAGCATGTGGAAAAACGTGCTCGTAGGCCTGAGGCTGAGGCTTCAGGGAAGCTCTGCTCCTGGAGGGCTTGGCTGTTCCCCAAGAAGGAGGTGTACTCTACGCTTCATGGCCACAGTGACCGGGGGATATCTTTTCTTGCTGTCAGTTTCTTTTGTTTCTGTCCTGCTTTCTTATGGGAAACATCAGTCAAGCCTACGGCAGTTCTCAGGAACTGGAACAGAGAGTGACCCCCCCTGCTGTCACGCCACCACCTGATTATGGCTCAGGCCTGGGACCGACCCCAGGGCCATCCGAGGGTCCACTTTTGTGGGCCTTCTAGAGAGTTTTGCATGAGAATAAATCAGCTAGAGATTATATGACCCAATTGCAAATCAGCAACAAGAGACTGGGACAGTAAAGATGGAGAGGGTTAGGAAAGTCCTAGATAACTCCACCATCACTGATTCATATGGCCACCTCATAAAATCAGAAGAATATTTATCAAGAAACTTGCATAAAAATCCCAAAAGGATATGTCATGGGAAATATGAGCAGTGGCTCATAGGGGACAGGTGGTGGGACCCTCCATAAAGAAAAAATTCCCTGAAGAGAATAAAAAGTATTCTTAATCCTTTGCCTTATACAGGAGTCTATGATGAGTTAGGAAATAGATGAGTAAATTACATGAGAGAAAAGGATTCCTATTACACCTTGCCACTTATGGAAAAGCTCAGGAAAATCAGGTCCCCTTGGTGTCTGCTCTCCAAGAAACAAAGAGATAGCATACTAAAACAACTTATGCCAGCTTTAGAATGGATAGAGAAGAGGTAAGAAATATTGGGAATATATACCAGAAAAAACATATACAATAAAAAGATTGGGGTGATCTATGGCAGCAAAGAAAGACAGAGAATGCCTATAGCCTGTTTCTCAAAGCAAAAAGACTAAGAAGGGAACTAAGGGCTTTCAAGTGTTAACCACACAAGCTGCAGGCACCTGGCATGGACTCCCTCCCCTATTGTCTATTACATTTGTGGTTAATAAGTTTCTCATGTATTTTACACAATACTGAATGATTGTTCTTGGGGATATCTGAGTGTGACCAGGGTACACTCTGATTTATTGGGGAAAGTACATGTCCGTGAAGATTGTGTATTCAATTCTAAGTTTTCCTTTTTACTAACTGCCCGTAAAAACGCTGTGCTTAGAAACATTAAGCACAGTCAGCTTCACAGTTCCTTTGAGTCTGTGGCTTTCTGTCATCTCATCGATCCTCACCCACCTTAGTACCAGAGACCCCCGGTTCTCCTACCCGACTGAGTCAGTCTGCGGCAATGGAGTTAGAGGATTTAGAGTTTGCTTTGCTGGGTTTCAAAGTCTTGGTTTGGTTCAGCATTTCCTCACTAGTCCCCCTTTCCTCTCTTATATATATTCTGTGTCATTGTACATTAGAAGCATGAAATTTGCTATTTGGTTTTGGTTTTACATGGGATTATGATTAGAAGATCGACTTAAGTCTCAGAAATGACTGAACCTTTAAAAATGTTGTTTATTGAACTTTAAAATAGTGTTGATTATAAAAGATTGTGGAGAATTGAAAATGATTAAATGTACTTTCCATTAGGATATGGTTATAAGCCTCTGGGGTCCAGGGAGTGGAATTTGATGGTTTGTATGAGAGTAACTACAAAGACTCCTTCATGTACTTGAATGCTTGGTTCCTATTTGATACAATTGGTTAGGGGAAGGATTAAAAGGGATGGCCTTATTGGAGAAGGTGTTTCACTGAGGGTGGATTTTGAGGTTTCAAAAGCCGACATACCAAACAAAGGCTCTCTCTCATTCTCTCTCTCTCCTCTTTTTCTTCTCTCTCTCTCTCTCCTTGCCTCCAACTTGCAATCAGGAAATGAGTTTTTAGCTACTGCTCCAGTGCCGTGCCTGCCTGTCTGCGCCCATGTTCCCTGCCCTGGTAGCCATGATCTTACCCTCCAGAACTATAAGCAAGTCCCCAATTAAATCCTTTCTTTTATAAATTGCTTTGGCCATGGTGTCTCTTCAGAATAACAGAAAAGTAAGTAAGAAAGTGTGTTTAATAAAACTGAAGACACAAAATGAAGTGGGTAAGGAGGAGGTATTGGATCTGGGAGAAGTTAGGGAAGGCGGTTAACATGATAAAATCCATTGTACGAAATTCTACAATAACTAATGAAATATTAGGAAGAAAAAAGGAAAAAAAGCTCATAGTAAGTGGGCTGTTTAAAGATGTGCACTTAAATTCCAAACTCTTTGGAGATTTGTAAGTGGTGGCTCTGAGGAAGTGAAAGTGAGCCAAAAGTTGAGAGTTGCTGAATATCATGTAATCATGTAAAACCCTGTGACTCTTTAGATGCATACTTTTATATGTTTGAAAAACATAAACTTGAAATAGCTTTAGGAAAAAAAAAACAACATAACAGTTAAGCTAACAGAAATGAAATAAGCAAAGTATCACAACATGTGAGTATAATACTGTAAATTTTAAAATATTGGGGGAAAACCTATAGCACATTTCATACACACACACACACACACATACACACACGCACACATACACACAAGATTATGTGAGACAAAACTTCTCATAGAAAAACCATGTTCACAGTTGGTAAAAAAGATAATCTACAAAGAATCAAATTTAATTGAGCTTCTAAACTAAATTGATCAGTGTTAGAGTAAATTTAATGAATTTGAGCTAAATTTACTAAAAAGTGTTACTTTTTAAAAAATGTTCTTTAAAACTTTCCTACTTATATTGAATGAAATATGATGACATCCAAACCCTATTATTCTCCTCCAACTCACTCCTACTGGGTCGTCCTTACTTCATGTCATCAGTAGAAATTATTTATGCTGTTGTTACATATGTCACTTGATTAAGATAGTGTCTGGTAGCTTTTTCCACTGAAAAGTAACTCTTTACTATTGTTTCAATTAATATTTATCCATGACTATTTTTTTTCCTCCTTTGAGATTCTCTCCTGCAACACTCAGGGATAGAATGTCATGAAGAGGACTGGCATCATGGGAACCTGCTTCTGCAGTATTACCTTTGGCAGGAACAGTGGGTGAGAAAGGGTACAAAGGCAGAGTCAGAAGAAATTCTGGCAGTTGGGCAGAGGCTTAGGCTGACCAGAGAGCCTTTGGACCAAGAATCTTACAGCCTTCCTAATCTGTGACTCACTGTGATATTCACCCTGTGTAGCCACCTGTTCCCCCACAATCCTCCTCATGAGTGCAGAGACTCATGTTCACTGAAGATACCACCTTGCATATTAGTTAATGAATTATGTTAATCGTAATTTTCTGACTTTAATAACTATCATAAGTGAAATAATATTCTAAGACATTATACAATATGCTAGTACAAAACAGCTGAATGAAAAATATAAGAGGGTTGGGGTAGAATCAAATAACTCAGCTGGTCACCTCTTGAATGGTCTTGACAAACTGTAATCTCTAAAACCTATCTAGAGTTGGAGAAAGAGAACTGACTCCCAGAAGCTGTCCTCCGACCTCCATGCATATGCCATGGTATATGTACCCACACACGCAAACCAGGCACACATATACATACATTCACACATTCACATGTACACAACAACAATAATAATAATAATAAAATAATTTTTAAACAGGAGTACACTACATAGTTGGACAATGCTCTCCCCAGAGGGCACAAGTTATTAAATGTAAATCTCAATACCAGGCACAGGATACTTCTCTATGAGCTATTAATTAGAGAGGCCCCAGAGGCATTCAAGACAATGCGAGATATTGCCATTGCTCTTGGTTTTCCACCATACCACATGGTCAGACCCTATTGCCAAAGACGTCACTCACTTTGGATGCAGAACATAGAGAAGTCATCCTTAAAATGAATCAGGGAAACACACTATTGGCTAGTTTACATTGTGCCAGAAGATACAATGCAAGCTGACTGAAGAGGAAAGATATCAGTGGACTTATCCTTCACTGCTGCAATACTAGCCTGCCTGGTCTCATGTGCTTGCTGACTAGTGCAATTGTGGTATGACAAGTACAGGGATGATGAACTGCTTTCAGATTGGATATGGACTGAACAATTACTGGNTCCTTGGCCTTTCTGTCAGGAGGCAGCACTTGTTCTACTTAGACCACATCCCATAAGCCATTCTAATAAATCTATTATATATTACTTTTTATATATTATACTTACTATATTGTATTTATTATAGTGTATTATATATGTGTATGTTATGTATGTGTGTGTTCATTCCATCAGTTCTGTTCCTTAGAGAAACCCTTAACTAATACATGCACATAACTCCCTAACCCCACCACACATACATATACACATAATTAAAAATAAAATACAATGTTTTTTAAGCTCATAACCAAGGAAGCCATATGCCCTTGGTGGAAATCTATTGCTATTGTTTTGCCAAATGGCCCTGTTGTTAAGCTGCCTTCTAAATATTTATGTTTTTATCCAAAGATTTGTGTTGATTTAAGTTTATATCACAAAACATCCTTTTATAATAGCAGATGCTTAATGCAGAAACTCATAACTGGTCAAAGTACCAAATATAAGTATCTGCAAGTACTCAGCTGTGGATGTATTATCTATATCAGCTTCTCCAATATGATGAAAGATTGAGCAGAAAGAATAATAGCCAGCAAACAGAGGGTTGGAGAGCTGTGAAATGCTAGCTTCTGGACATAACATCGCTATTGCACACATTTACACACAGCATTTGTGGTTTCCTGCACAAAAAGAAGCCAGTCAAAGGCCTAGCATGTATGATGAAGTTTCCCTGAGTCCTCATCGCTAGCAGAGGACCATTGAGAGTTGCTGGCTGCTGAGGGACAAAGAATCACTGTTCTTTGGGTATTTGACCATCAGTAGATTTCTCATGTCACAATGAAAGACCCCACACTCATGTGCATATGGACAGTGGTAACTGGACGAAGGGCTTATTAATAATTTTTTTAAAAAGGCGTAAACTTGCCGGGCGGTGGTGGCCCACGCCTTTAAATAATAATAAAATATTTTATTCCTGCAGTAAGGTTGTAATTGATGAATAATGACCCTATGGGCTCATATATATGAATGCTGAGGCACCAGGAAGTGGCACTATTTAAGAAGGATTAGAAGGTATGTCTTTATGGGAAAAAGTGTGTCACTGGGTTGAGCTTTGATGGTTCAAAAGCCTGTGACAGGCCCATTCTCTCTCACAGTACCTCAGCCTAAATATCAAGATATAGCTCTCAGCTACTTCCCTGATGACTGTCTGCCTGCCATCATGTTCTCTGCTGTGAAGACAATGGATTAAGCCTCTGAAACTGTAAGCAAGTCCCAAATTAAATGCTTCCTTTTAAAAGAGATCTTTTGGTCATGGTGTCTCTCCACAATGACTAAGACAGAAGTTGGTACCAGAGACTAGGATATTGCTTTGACATGTCTGATCATACTGTTTTTTGGAGGAATGTGGAAGACATAGTAACTTTGTACCACAAAAGCTAGTAGACACTTTAAGAGGGCTTAATGGGCCATCCTAATAGGAGCATGTAAGGCAGGGCTGAGGGCAGTTTGAACAGTGGGGGCCCAATCCAAGAAGTTTCAGAGGAGAAGAATATTAGTTAAGTGTACCAGAGACCACTCTTGTGATATTTTGGCAAAGAGTGTGGCTTTGGCCCTTGTCCTGAAAATCTGCCTGAGGCTAAATTGAAGAGTTTTGCATTAATAGTGTTCAAAGAGAAGATTTCAAGACAGCTTACTTTTGACTATGCCACATGGTTATTTGTGGCCAGATATATAATGAAAAGAAAGTTGAGGAAAGAACAATACAAAATGTACCATTTGAGGAGAAAAGTAGTATCAGAAAGTGTAATGGAGCTAAGTCCTATGTTCTAGGAGATAAAATGTTTAAAGAAAAGCCTGATGCCAAATGGAATAAAGGGAGTAGTGACCCGAGGGCAAGGCCCTACCCAGCTAAGTTTCCCACTTGTGAAACAGAATTTTTAAAAATGCTTAACAGTAAAGGCAACCATAAAAAACAGAAAAATGATGCAGATGTAATTGAAAAGGGTGGCCATGTTCTAGCCCCAGCAATCAGCAGAACTTGGAAGCTTTGGTCACATGGTTCTAAACTGAAAGTCAAGAATACTAGAAAGGGCTTGTGAAATCTCCCTCTGTGGCTAAGGAAAGCCACTGAGGCCAGGTTTGTGTCAGGAGTGTCTCTGCATAGAGGGTCAAAGAGGCCATTGCATGAATTTGTGAAAGTGAAGCATGGATTGTGTGGGAGAATGAAACATTTTGGAGATGCCAGAGTCATGGGATATCTACCAAGGAGAACTGTGTGGAATCAATGAAGTGTGTTGCAGTCAACAAACCTGAAAGTAGTTGGAGGTTTGAAGAGGGCTTTGACATCAAACATGGAGATACAGAATTTGGAGTTTACTCTGCTGGCTTTTGGGTTTGCTTTGGTCTAGTATTTCTTCACTATGCTCCATTTCCTCCTCTTTGGAATGACAATGTGTATTCTGCACTGCTGTATGTTGGAAGTGTGTGATTTGCCTTTTTATTTTGATTTCATAGGGGGTTACAGTTAAGTTATTGCCATGAGTCTCAAAAAAGACTTTGAACTCAGTGATGAGAATGTGAAAGAATATGGGAACTTTAAAAGTTGGACAAAATGCATTTTGTATTATGATATGACTTTAAGCCTATAGGGGCCAGGGAGTGAAATGTGGAATGTAAATAAGAATGGCCCTGGTAAGTTCATATATTTGAATGCTTAGTCACCAGGGAGCGGCACTATGGGTAGGATTAGCAGGTATGGCCTTCTTTGAGCCAGTTTGTCACTGGGGGTATGTTTTAAGGTTTCAAAATCCTAGGCCAGGTCCAGTCACTCTTGCTCTACCTCTGCCTACAGATCAGGATATAGCTCTCAGCTACTGCTCCAGCACCTGCCTGCATGCTGCCATGTTTCCTGCCATGATGACATGGCAGCCTAAGCCTCTGAAACTTAAGCAAGCCCCCAAATAAGTGCTTTCTTTTATAAGAGTTGACTCAGTTGTGGTGTTTCTTCATGATAATAGAACTGTAACTAAGATAGTGATAATATTTTAAGACATAAAAACAGTTCAGACCACAAAATTGAGTAAGAAAATGGGGATGGGTCTGGAAGGAGTTGAAAGAAGGTGTAAATATGATCAAAATACATTATACAAAATTCTCAAGGAACATATAAGAAGATATATGCACTTAAATATGTAGATTTTACCTATGAAAAGATATAAATTATTAAATGTGATAAGAAGTTTCTAGCCAAGTGGTGGTGGTGCACATCTTTAATCTCAGCACTCTGGAGGTGGAGGCAGGTGGATCTCTGTGAGTTTGAGGTCAGCCTGATCTACAGAGCAAGCTCCAGCACAGCCAAGGCTATCACAGGAACTCTGCCTCAAAAAAAAAAACAATACTAAAACATTTCTAATATGGCTTTAGTATACAAAAGAAAGTTACATATTAGAAAATTATCTGTTGTATTTACATGCATATACCTTGGAGAGTTGAGGGTGGATGTGTAAGGATGTGAATGAGAGGAAGACAGAGACAAAGAGAATGAGGCAGTAACGTTAGCTGTCTTTATGGAGATGAAGAAACTGCATGGCCAGAGATGTTGGAGTTAAGAATTAGATTTATTTGAATTCACTTCTGTAAACTATAAATTTATAATATACACAGTCATTTCAACATACATTTAAAATGGCCATTGAGATGGCTCAGCAGGTAAATGTGTTTGCTGCAAAGCCTGATGACTTGCACTCAATCCCTGGAACCTGGATAGTGGAAGGAGAGAACTGACTCCAAGTTGTCCTCTGGTCTACACATGTGAACTATGGTAAGCACGTGTGTCTCCTCTAAAATAAAGGAAGAAGTAAAGAAGTAGATACATTTAAAAATGTCTCTGGGGGAAACTGTTGAGATTTACCTAACTCATTTAAAAAATATTTTGGGAGTGTGTTTGAGTTCCTAGGCATATGTGTGTATGGTGAGTGAGGGAGTGTCGGGTGTAGGGCCAGAACAACTTTGGGTGTTAATCCTTAGCACAATTTGCTTCCGCATGTTTGTAGTTTTGTTTGTTTGTTTGCTTGCTTTGAGACAGGGCCTCTCATTGGTCTGGAGGCCATTAATTAAGATGGGCTGGGTGCCTAGTGAGCCCCAGGGATCAACCTGTCTCTGGTTTCTAGCAATGAGATTAGAAGGATGTATCACTACATCCAGCTTTTTAAACATAGGTTCTGGGATTTGAACTCAAGTTCTCAACAACTAAACCACCTACTCAACCTCTAATTTAAAAAATAGGTTTTTTTTTTTTAAATAACATGAAGAACATCCAGCAAAGATTAATAATGTTGTATCTTGGGCTCCTGGCCTGGTATATACAACTTTACTATCCTTCCCTCTCCTGCTCCAAGGTTATCATTTCAGAGAGTACATATGAGAGCATATTTTTAATTACCAAGAACAAATGGAAATGAATAGTTTACAAGTGTTTAAGCATTTCTTACTAAAAGAAGCAAAGCACACAGGGAAAAACATAAATATATATAAATTGGGATTTCTTATAAACTCAAATACTATGCTAAAATCTTGATTGCAGAAGAGAGGAACAAACCTGGCAATACTAAAAAACCAACGTTTGTAACTTGCTCATTTAAAAAGGCACAGTTTAAACAGTGTGATAAAAAGTCTGTGTGCACTGGAATCCTCTATGAGAAAAATGTTAAACAGAAGACATCAGATATGAAACAAACAATAACTGGTAGGATGAAAACAAAACTATACAGACTTCTTTACATGAACCACCACCGCACAGCAGTTGATTTCACTGATGTGCTCAAGTAACCATGGTACCAACCCAATGAGCATCATACATAAAGAAAATTCTCTACATCATGTAAGCATAATTGGAAATGCTAACACCAAAGTAGAAAAGAAGTAGAAAAGAACAGTCAATGGAGAAGTGATTTCATATAATCATATATGCTCAAAAATTCCAAGTCAAATTTAAGTACCTATAGCTCAGCAATAAATAAAAAGAATTAAGCAAGAGTACACTCACTCATGAAATAAAAGGATTTATATGACTGAAAAAGAAATATTGTACAGCAATTAATAATTCAAAAAAGAATAGTACAAGTATTTGGGGAAAAAGCAACAATTATATCTTCCACCTGGGTTTGATTCAAATTCTTTAGAAAAATATAAAATTGGAATACTTTTCCAACAGAATATAGCAAATATCTCAAAGTTAAAAGTTATAATCTTACATTAATACTTACAACCATTTAGATTAAAAATAACTTACCTTTTGGCAATAAGATCTGATACCAACACTAGTAAGTCCTGCTTAGCAAGACAAAACTGTAAACTGATAAATTCTATTTGCTGTTATAGGCAATAGCTCTTCTGTCATTATTAATATCTTATTAAGAGAAACAACTCACTTAGATAACAGTTTGATTATCAAGAAACACATTAAGAATCTCACCACACCCCCATTCATTTTAAAGTATTGCATGCTGAACTATGCCCATTCATAATCATGTCTGTGCTTTAAACCACAGAAACCCAGATCCAAAGGGCCTCCTTTTTTGCCTTTCAACCACTACTAAACCCTGTTTAGGTGTTGTTTTCCCTTGCTGCAGTAAGTTTAATAAACTCAACTTTGCTTAATCATAGCTCTTTCAGGTGGTCTTTTGGAAATTAGACCAGCAGCAATGTGCTATTCAACCTAAGAAGCATTCTCTTAAATATCATTTAAATCAAATGTGAGTAATATTTCCACAATTTTTAAGTGCTCTGAAAGTACCAGTCTGGGAATTTTATCAAAATAACCAAAATCAGTATCACTTGTAAGGAGGAAAATTAGAATTTNGCAAAGAATTTTGGGTACATTCTAAAAACAATCAGTAGTAACATGGCCACTTAACCTCCCTAAACAAAACAAAATCTGAAACAACAACAACAACAACAACAACAAAAACTTTCAGATACAAAAAAATGAACAAGCAAATAAAAGAAAAACCCAACATCACGGTGAAAATATAAACAGTAATCAAATGTTTAATAAGAGAGACATAACTTGTCCTTAATTATGAAGACAAGACAATATTATTTAAAAATAGTTTTCCCAAATTAATTTATTAAGGTTGATGAAATTGCAGTCTAAACTGTAATTTCTTCCAAGAAGAAGACACATGAGACAGGAGGCGGAAGAAGAGACACACATATCCACAGAACAAAAATGGAGCCATTCACGGATGAATACAGCACGTGTGCAAGATGGCATTACAGATAAATGGGCAATTATTGGCAAATAATCATAAGTAATGGCAAATAACTTGCAACTTTAAGATTCCAAAACAAAATTCTTTTCATGACATAGAATTTGAATTAAAAAACACAAAAGAATTAGGATTAACAAAGGAGAGGGGCTTTATGGGCTCAGAATATTTTTTTTTCAAAAATGACATGAAACTCAGAAGTTGTAAAAGCAAACATGGTTATAGTTGGACATGTAACAATTATACACATTCTTATAACAAAACAAAGTTCAAAAGTGTGAAAAACATGTGATGTTTGACAATCCAAAATCTTATTTTTCCCCAATTGTAAATATGATCTTTAAAAGAGACTAAAACCTTCACATACTCTCAAACTTTGACATAAAGAAATTAAAAAATACAGATGGCTAATAAATATGAAAATGATCAAACTCAAAAATAAAATAAATACAATTTAAGACAATAGTCTGAACTAACACATTGAAAGAGATCTCAAATATGTGTAAAACCCATTATATGTGGATTATGAAGATGGTAGCCTAAGTCATTGCCTTTGAGGAGAAAGTTATTAAGCACATTTAAAAGGATTTGTGATAATTTAAAAATTTTAAGTGTTTATATATACTTAATTTTAATAAATTTAATAATTTAAGTACTAGGTAATTTTACTATAATAGAGGAGACAAATACAGAACTGTTGTAAAATATATATGTATGTATATATACATATATATATATATATATAGGTGGAAATTCATTGCACAGAAATTTGGCACCTACATAAATGCCTATGAATGGGCAATGCTTAAAACATTTAATTTCTATTTCATCTACAAAGCAGTCATGCAGTCATTCAAAAAAATGACATAGAAATTAATGTAGTACTAAAATAGAAAAAGCTTATCAAAAAGACTCTTAAATAAAAGTAGCAATTTGCATACAAATATGGCCCCACTGCTAGAAGTCCCCCCAGAAAGTATGTGTATTTTTGCATGTATTTATCTGCTTAAGAGTATGTATAACCCTCCCTTAAAGGGGGGAAAACTGTAGGAAACTTTTAACTCTCTTGAAAGAGAAGAGGCCCATAATTTATATATTAATCATATAAGTATACTTTGAGATATAAATCATGCAGTTCCTTTTTAATATCTCATATTTTTAAAATTAGCAGTGTATATTTATAGGAGCACTGAATAGTTCCACCATTTTGAGCTTCTTGTGCAATATTATTTCCTCTACTGAGGCTCCTGGGATTGAGTCAAGTGGCAGCAAGGGAAACAGTCACCATGCCCAAATTAAAGTTTCATCGATGATATCCCAACATGAGCATTTCTCAGTTAAGCATTTCTTATCTGCAGGTGGTGTCTGCTGCTACACAGGAAAGAGGCATCAGCATGTATAATGAAGACTGTCTTGCTGAATCTGCTGGTAGAAGAGATGGCACCATCTATAATGTTTCCACCTTATCACAGTTGGTATCATCTGCCAGGACAAAAAGTGAAAATTGACAGGTTAGGAACACATATAAGCAAGCAGAGAGCCGGGCGGTGGTGGCGCACGCCTTTAATCCCAGCACTCGGGAGGCAGAGGAAGGCGGATCTCTGTGAGTTCGAGGCCAGCCTGGGCTACCAAGTGAGT
>LZPO01117688.1:38201-49469 GCA_001675575.1 Neotoma lepida
AATTAAAAAAAAATTAAAAAAAAAAAGAAAGAAATTTGAATCATTAGGTGGAACTTGGGGAACCCTGCAGAAGATGGGGAAGAAGGATTGTAGGAGCCAGAGGAGCCATGAGAGCATGGTCCACAGAATCAACTAAGTAGGGCTCATGGGGGCTCACAAAGACTGAAGTGACAATCACAGAGCCTCTATTGGTCTGAGCTAGGTCCTCTGCATATATGTTATGGTTGCATGGTTTCGTAGCTTGGTGTTCCTGTGGATCTACTGACAGTGGGAGTGGAGGGTGTCTCTGTTCTTGTCTGTGATCGGGACTCTTTTCTTCCTACCAAGTTGCTTTGTCTTGCCTTGTTATGAGGATTTGTACCTAGTTTTACTGTAACTTATTACACTGTGTTCAGTTGATATCCCTGGGAGACCTGCTCTTTTATGAAGGGAAATGGAGGAGGATCTGAGGCAGAAGGTCAGGGGGACTGGGAGGAGTGTGGGGAGGAAAAACTGGTCAAGACGTAATGTAAAAGAGAAGAATAAAAAAAAGGAATTTGAATTTTTCTATGACTCTACTGATGTAAGCAGGAAAATGCTAAAATTCCTGCTGGAAGCCAAAGGGTCAATTTGAATTCCAGGAGAATGGGCAGGACCATACCTCACAGGGACTGCAGAGTTATTTACAGCCTTACCTAGCCTAAGAATAAGACTACAAATGAAGAGGAGGGGGTGGGGGGGGCACCAGTAAGGAAAGTTCCATTAAAATTAACATACAAAATAGCTAGTTTGTAGAAAGACTGACACCCACCTGAATGTAGTCAACAAAGAATGCACAAGGAAAAAGTAAATTCTAATATTTCCCAGTTCTCTGACCTATTTCTACTCTTGTGAGTGGATTTTCCTCTTAATAAATTATCTATTTATATCACTATACACATGCCTTTGGTTAAGTTCCTTGTTTGGGACAAAGAATCTGGAAATCCCAGCTGGTTTCCTCTGAAATTAGAACTACAGCTAGAACAGTAAATAATTCTTATTTCCCTGCAATCCAGTCAGGAGATAATGTTTATATCTGGCATCTCTAAGAACTACAAATGAGAGGGGCATAAAGTGCTCTCAGATTTCTCTCTTTCAATAGCAAGAGCACCCATAATGCTAGTATATCTTCCTCCCTCTCATTTCAATTTCCCAGAAGCCCTTAGAAATAGTAAGAAAGCTACCTGTGAGAGGCCTGAAGAAAGTCTAGGGCACTAAATCTAGCAAATCTATGATTCTTTCCATCTCTGTGGCTTATGGTACTCTNCTATGACAGGGTACAGCAGTTTTTACTAGGACTATTCCAGGGTTGCATGTTTAGAAATAAGAACAGAGTTGATTTGTTGAGCAAAAATACTTCCAAGTATGCAAATGGGTTAATGAGCTAAAGCCAAAGTCCCCAAAAGTGTTAGGCTTCAAGTTGGGACTCCAAAAATGATTCTCTTTCCTCTGGATGAATCACTTGAATGGAAGCTAGGTACTTTCATGGACCCATTGCGTCCAGGCCATCTGGTGTCATTTCCTCAGGTGGACTAATGTTGAGTTCTTTCTGAGGCTCTTGGACCACCCTTGGTTTGGTTGAAGCCCTTTTGTTAGGACCCTAATTTGATAGATGTCCTTTTTTACCTACTTTCAAAATATTTGATGTGGTGACACATTATGAAAATAAAACCTCTTAAATTCTAAGAGATGGGAACATTTGCTGGACCTCCCATGCAGGATTAATAATACAACTTGAGGTTACTTAAAGTTTAAGACTGCTATTATGCTATATATTCAGTCTGTTTGTTTAACCTGACTATAAAAGAACAATGTAACAACAACCTTACTTGCCTTGAATTTCCCATGTAATCAAATTTTACAAACTAAGCTAATACATAGCTGTAATCTTAAAGTATGTACCCATCTGTACCCCTGGCCCAGATAATGCATATGTATGTTTTGCTGAAATGAGAGAGTAGGGATTACACAGATTCACTAGGAGGCAGACAGATAAAGAGAGGGGAAATATATAAATAACAAAGGTGGTGAACTTCTGGGATTCTTCCTCACCTTCCTGACCTGAGACAAAACCCTGGCAGCTTAAAACAAAAGCCTTGTAGGTTCTTTCTCCTGCCGGTAAGCCCCTGCTGATGGACTGGCATAAAAACTTTGGGGTCAAATAAGGCCATACTTCCTTAACAGTTGTGGGCCAATCAGTCATTTTATCTTTGTTCAAACCAACCAATCCTCAACTAGAAGAGGGAGACCCTTCAGAGACTTAATGCCCACCGTATAAATGCAGGTGAATTTTTCTGCTTTATGGGGGATTTATTTTTTCTCTGTATGTCTCCTACATGTGGCTGTATCGTCACCTTTATTTTGTATGCTCTTAATCTCTGCTGCTACCTGTTGAGGTATTTTCCTTCCCTTTAGTTCTTTAACTGACAGAGAAAAATGAACATGGTAAAGACCCCTAGATAGTAACAAATACGGCAAACACTTGAGTTGAAAGCAAGCTTCCAAAGTAAATATTCATTTGTGTATATTGCCTGATAAACAATGATGTTTGTATTTAGTTTTGCTGTCTTGGTCAGTTAGGGTCAATTGGAGCCAGTGACCTGATCCCTTGTAAAACTCTTAAGTATTTCTGTAAATTATCCCATTCTTTCTGTATTTGATACTTCCTATGTTGTCCAGTAAAGACAGAGCAAAGTCATTTTTTAGGGAAAGACACACCCAGACACACAAAACATATACATGCTCACGCTGACACAGACTCTGACACACAGATATACCTACACAGACACACACTTGCACACATACATAGTCACACATAGACATAAGACAGACTGTTATAGATTCATAAGACAGCCTTCATATAGGCACAGATTCAGATTCACGCAGTAATGAATGAGGAGGTAATACATAATAAGTGTGAAGTAGAGAATTCAAATCTGGACTCAGTATAGGTTAAATGACTCCAAGGGAGAATTTTTTTTCTTAGTGCAACAAAATTACGTTATTGGTGACCGGACATTCATCATTAATGCCATTAATCCATGCATTTGCTTTAAGGTATCTAGTTTGTTTGTTTTGACTGTATTTTGTTCTAACCATTTGGTTTGGTTTGGTTTGCTTGCTTGCTTTCTTTTAGAAAGCAATTTGGATTTTGTTCACTTTTGAAGCTTTGAAGATATTTTGGATTTTTGAAGCCTATCTTGGATTTTTGTGTTTGAAATGTTTTGATATATTATCAGTTGGCCTTTGCCCCCTGACACTCCTTAAATGCCTAATTCTGCATTTTCCTGCTGTTTCTTGTGACCTTGCCAAGCCTTTAGTTTAAGAATTGTATGTGAACCTGATAATAAAAACACAAAAGATGAGAGGAACTTGTTCCTTCACACCTACATGGGTAGAGGTGTCAGGTGAATACCCCAGGATGTGCAGTGGCCTCATAGTGAAAGCCAACAAACATAACTGTGTTTCTGGGTCAGGAAGAACCTTATTGGCTCACTGGGGAAATATTTGAATGATTGGTCACCCAGTGCGTTGTATACCCTCATGCTTGCATGAACATGGAGGATAACCTCAAGACTCAGTGAGAGAAGATGGTCTCAGGGTAAAAGCTGAGACAATCAATTCCAAAAGCACCACGAACGCCTGACCTAAACTCATAGAACAAAGACAGACATTTTTTTCGAGAAAGGAAAAAAAATAATACATACGGGGAACATGTTTTCTGAAAAAGGAGAAAGTATTTAGAAATAAATTTTCACCTGATACTCTACTGGGCTTTATGTGTGTATCTTAGTTCGGATTTCTATAGATATTAAGAGACACCATAAACATATCTACTCTTATAAAGGAAAACATTTAATTGAGAATGCCTTGGAGTTTCAGAGGTTTGATTTATTATCGTCACAGCGGAAATCACAGTGGCAAGCAGACAGGCATGGTGCTAGAGAAGGACTTGAAAGTTCTACATCCAGATCAGTAGGCAAGATGAATAGAACGCCACACTGAGCCTGGTTTGATCATCTGAGACATCAAAGCCTGCTACCACTGATATATTTCCTTGGACAAGGATACACCTACTCCAACAAAGCCACACCTCCTATTAGTACCACTCCCTATGAGACTATGGGGGGAATTTTCCTTCAGACACCACAGTGTGGTAGAAAATTATGGGCTTTCAATTTGCAAATATTTGGAACAAATGAGAAGATCTAACTAAAGATAACCTAGCTTCAGGGTTCCTTCAATGGAGAAGAACATTTGCTGCCTCTAAACTGGTTTTTTGGGTGCATTCACAAAGTCTTCGACAATAAATAAATCAAAAATAGGTTCTGTTTTAATTAAAATATAATATTATAGGTATGATAAAATGATAAAAATGGTAATTCAAAATAATAAATATCTATAAAAATACTACGTGAGTTAAATGAAATCCTAAAATAAAAAAATGAATTTTAAAAAGTTTAAAGTTTATCTCAAAACAAAATAAATTCTCAAAAATATTTCCAAAGTCATCTATTTCTCTGACTTTACCTTATCTCCTACCTGTCAGGTGGTGAGAGGTCTAAACTTCCTCCGTTTTACAAGCTGGGACTAAGTTTCAGTTTCTTAAACAAAAGGCTGTTAATCAACAACACCCCTGACAGCAGGGACTAAGGGGAGAGCACATACAAGGCCTTAGTCAGCGCCACAGTATCTCAAAGCAATGACCAAGTAAGGACAGTTCCTGCAACCTCCACTCCTCGAAACTTACCCAAGTATGTCCAAAGATAAAATACTAACACCTCAGCCTATCAAAAATATATTAATATAACTATTGCCTGTTTAACCAATTATGTTTGAGATTACCTTACTGTTCCTAAAATTCCCCTAGCTCTGCTTAAAAGGACCTGTGCACCTTTGTCCCAGGTCGCCATTTTGTACAGGTGGTCGACCCCACATGCTGGTAAATAAAGGTTCTTTGCTTTTACGTATTATTTGAGTCTGGGGTGTTCTTCAGCATTTTCTCAGACTCCTACCATAGTTTTCCTGGAGGAACCTTTCTTCTTTAACTCTCAGGCTTATATTAAAATGTATTTATTACACAACCCAGTCCTGAAATTCTCTTCAACCTTAAAGCAAAAATATGCAAGGCCCCCAGCTAAGGGAAGCTCCTGAGGCTGCCAATGATAACCAAATGAAACTAGTTACCTCTGTTTCCCCAGGACAACATTCCTGGCGTATGTATGCTGAGACTTCAAGCTTTCTTGGTGAGCTTCTCCTGTATTTCAGTGGTGGCTGATCAATTCTGCTAAACATAGGTTCTGTGTTTATTTACTACTGTCTTTCTGACCACTTCTGACATTTTTTAAATGTTTTTGCTAATACAAGAAGTAGGTACTTTTCTAGACCCATCCATATTGTGGTCCTGGGTCATATGTAGTAGTACATTGTGTTTCTGGGGAATATAAAGAAACCTAGTCCTTACATATGCTGGACCAGTCACAGGTACATTCTTCCAGTCAGAATGGAGTCTTTGATCTGATGTCAGCTTTTTGCTTTTAGTTTTTGAAATTATATATATTCTGAGGAGGAAGATCTGAACTACTTTGAATTGTAGTTATCATATCCAGAAGTCCTTTGTAACATTGTGTTATTTGTTTACCTAATAGACAAACCTTAGATGTAAAGTTTTTTATTAAGGCTGGACTACAAAAAATCAGTTGATATGAATGTTTACTAAGATTATTTCTTAAGTTTCTTTTTCATAGTGAGGATTATAGCTAGAGGCCGCTTCTTAGATAGAGCAACTTACAGAATTTCACTATAAAATGCCCAGCATCAGATGACCAACACAAAACAAACTCAATAGTATTTTTGGAAGTTTTTTTTTTAAAGTTTTCTTTTTGTCTCACCATGCATCATCTAAGCAATTTTTTAACTTTATAAATCTTTTGCTTATATATTACAGTTCTGGGTTTGTTTTTATGGTATTCTGTGTATGTGAATGGGTGTGTATTAGTGCCTGTATGTGTTTCTTGTGCTTTTTTGACACTTTTTATTTTCCTGTTTGTTTTGTCCTATTCCAGCTTGTTTGCTTTTATTTTATTATTATTATTGTTATATTTGAGATGCGTGATTGTATTCTAAAGAAAGAGAGAAAGAAAAGATGTGGATTTAGGTGGGTAGGAAAATGGGGAGGAGCTTAGAGTAACTGGGGTAAGGAAAACCATTATCAGAATATATTGAATGAAAAAATATTTATTTTCAATATTAAAAGTTCAAAAATTACCTCAGTTAAATGTCTCATGAACTTTGTAATAGTAATAATAATGTTAAGATTAAAGTAAATTGTAAAAAGGTTGTTAAAAATGGATATGGTTGCCAGGTGGTACTGGCGCACGCCTTTAATCCCAGCACTTGGGAGGCAGAGGCAGGCAGATCTCAATGAGTTCAATGCCAATCTGGCCTACAAAGAGAGTTCCAGGACAGCTAGGACTGTTATACAGAGAAATCCTGTCTCAAAAAATCAAAAACAAGGGAAAAAATGGATATGGTTGTAGTTGAGAATAATATTAAAATCATTGTATTTTCTAAGGTTAAAATTTAATACCCTGAGATAAAATGAATGATTGATTCTCTACAACATATTTTTAAATACTATCTCTTCTTACTAATGTTTACAAAAAGTAACTTAAAAAAAAAACCAGAAACTTTGTTTCATCCTTTTACAAAAGGAGAGGAAGTCACCATCTTCAGGGATATAACCACTAGCCACTTATTGAAGCTCCAGTGATTATCTTCATATCTTTGACCTAGTGATATTACTCCATAAGCACTTCCCATGCTGAATTTCAAAGGAAAAGTGCGTAGTGGAACTTGAAAATCTTCCTACTAAGTGCAGCACAACCAACTCAATAATAACATCTAAATTTAATATTCTGATTATATCCAGAGCCCATATAAATATCTTATGGGCATGCTTGCCCCCATGTAGTTACAGCCTCAGAGAGCAGGATAAGATACCTGGAATAAGCTGTTCAGTGAGACTAATTGTACTGGCAAGCTCTGGGTTTGATTAAGAGACCTGCCTTAAAGAATAAGGTAGAAGACTGAGGGACAATCCTAATATCAACCTTGGGCTTCATTGTACAAGCTTACACACATGCAGGCATACCCTACAAATACACATGTTCCCACACACATATATGAATGTGCATATATGTATTTACATACAGCATACATATATACACATAAAAAGAAGGGGAAAATAATAAACAAAAAAAAGAAATCACAGGTATATTGGAGAAATTAACCTGGATGTACAGGTCACAGTGACAATACCTCTTGAAGTCATGGCCAAGGTGGGTTAATACTAGATGCACTAAGGAATACATATGTTGACATCATAGGTACATTTAGTGTGCAGTGCCAGACAAAACAGCAATAGGACTGGATATTCCTCTACCAAGACCTATTCAATAGATTATTACCTGAGTTAAGAAAGTTATCAGTGTCCGAGCTGTCAGGAGAATATACAGTACTTTGACTGGAGAAAACAAGACCTGTGATTTAACATTACATGGGATCATGTGATAATACTCCATATACACTCCCCATGATGAATTTCAGACAGAGAATGCTTAGTGGACCTTGAAAATCTCCCTACTAAGTGCAGCACAGCTAAACTCAAGGACAATTCCAAAGCTGATGTCTCATTCACAATATCATCAAATATAGCACCTTTGGAAATGAGAAGGAGGCATGTGTGTGCCACCAACATTGTCTCAATATAATTTAAAGCATTGAATCATGATTATTCATTAACAAAAATTTACATATTATGAAGAGACTCCTAATAAATGCATAACCTCCAAAGGATGAGTTAGAAGACAAACAGCCATGCAATACAAAGAGAACTTTAAACTTAACCTGTAAGGAATTTACCTCCACACATTACAAGGTCTATCTTTTTTACCTGGACAATTTGGTAGCATCCATATGTAAATGAATAAAACTATGTGTTTAGACCTAGTAGGAACAATGAGCTCTAATTTAGTTAGGGAAGATTATAATTTTCACATAGTTTGTAAAATTTTTTAAAGAATGCAGCTATTAAAGTCTTTATCCATTTACACACATTCTTCCTCATTAAAAATAAAGATTCCAGCTGGGCCGTAGTGGATCATGCCTTTAGGCCCAGCACTCAGGAGGCAGAAGCAGGCAGATCTCTATGAGTTTGAGGCTGGCCTGGTCTACAGAGTGAGTTCCAGGACAGCCAGGGTTGTTACACAGAGAAACCCTGTCTCCAAAAACAAACAAACAAAAAAAAAATGAAGATTCCTGATGCTTTTTGAAAACAAAAAGGAACACTTCCCAAGAGCTCCTTCCGTACTCCATACTGGCAGTGGAGAACAGCAGTACTTATGTACTGCCATGCTGCAAGTGGAGGCACTGACCTAGCCATGGGACTCATCAATGAAAGATTTTTACCAAGACAAACATATCAGTACATGAGACACATCCATGCAGACGTTTGTGTACCCATTGTGCACTGGGCAAATCCAGGGCTACTGACTACAAGAACTCTACATCCTCATTCATAATTGAACCTATTTCAACAATAAGCAACACACATATTTGACCCCACGCCATGAATGTTGGCATCATCTGAAAACTGGAATGAGGGCAGGAGCTGCTGGAATCTGTAGCTGTTACTCTGTTTTCACTGCTGTTTCTTCACATATCACATTTCCAGGTCCTATTTGAAACAACTGGAGTGGTATAAGAAAGTAGGCTAAAGGAAACAGCCAACAGTATTAATCCATGGCTTTGGCTTTGCTTACTGTCTTCAGGTTACTGCGTTGAATTTTTGCTCTGACTTTCATCAGTGACAGGGTATGACCTCACAGTTGTAACATGAAATAAATCCATTTGTCTTGACAAGGATCAAGTACAAGGAAGGGAGGCTGAATGACAAGAAAGCTGGCTTTAGAAGCACCAGATTACCTGCTGTGTCAGTTCTGCCCTGCTTTGGAGGCTTAGCCTTGATGTTGAGGCCATAGTGGAGAAACAAATGTGTACAACGTCAATAACAATACAGAGATTTGCACCTTTCCAGAATCTCAGATTCTGGAGATGTCTTCACAAAAGGTAACAATGCACATTTACAAGTAATGCTCAAGGCAAGGATAGAGCCCAGGGATATCCAAAATCAGCCCCCAAAGAAAGAGATTGGCCTAGGGAAACCCCAAGACCAAGTCACTCATATTTTTACCATGTTGGTCGCTGGGAGAAGTACACTCAGAAGACAAAAAATTCCTGTGAAATTACCCTAACATAAATGGCATCAATGCCATAAACAGAGTTTCTATGACCTGATCATACTAACATCCACATATTCTAATCTTTCTATATATATCTATGAAAATTAAAATCTTCTAGGGTCAGATGTATAGGTGTAAACCAGGAAAGCAAAGACCATAATGGATGGCTTCCAGAGTATCACACACATGTCTCTGGCTCTCCATAATATGAGGACCTTAGAACCATACCCATAATAAGGAATCCATGATGTGCATGCTAAGCCACATGTCAGGTTCAAGCCATCTGGAAAGACGACACTACACAGAGCCCCAAAAAGACGACACTACACAGAGCCCCAAAGATACCTAGCTCTATGACAGATCCCCACACCAGCCTTTACATCAATGCATATCTCTGTCAAAAAACCCCAAGGCTACAACCAAGTGCACAGCTGTTCAGATATCTAAATATCCGACAAACATCCTAGAGATCTGGGAAATTGTTGAGGACACTGATAGTTCTGTTCCTAACTATGGTCTTTTGTTCCAGGGAAGTCCTAAGATTTTCTGACATTTAATACATCAAAGCAGGCTTTCTTTAACAAGCAAATGCCTACTAGCAAAGAGCTTGGAGCTGAGAGCCTTCAGGTAAAAGATATACCAAAGCTGGTGGACAGCAAGGACAGTGGATTGATTTGCAAACCCAAGACTATGTGTCTGACACTGAAGGACTTGTATGACCCATTGTGCTGGAATCCTGTTCCTGTGAGAAAAAAGTAAGTTTTCACTCATTTTGTTCATCTTTCAAAGGAGTGTTTGAGAGAGAATCAACATAAATCCTAGCACAATTAGGGTACTTGAACGAAATGTTCACTATATTTTGGTGAGTCAGGGTATTTGGGAGTACAAGGATCTCCAAGGCATCTGTTTCCAAATACAGGGGATATCAGGTTCACTAAAAGTGGTATCCACCGTAAGCACTAAGCCTGTAATACAGCAGTATATAACTGTACCATGAAATTGTAGGTCTTTGTTGCTTCACCAAGACCCTAGAATCATAAACACTTGCAAGAATTCTAATGAAGCTTAACTTTGTCTTCAGATGTCCACCTATAGGTCATAATATCAAGCAACACTGCTGTAGGCTCAATATTGTGCCATTACTCCAGGGCAAATTATCACGTCAGGTGTTTACAGACTGAGGGTATGCAGTCCTTGGAATACAACCCTGAGAAAACAATACAAAACATATGCCAGCTTTACAGAAAAATGAATTCATGAGGGACAGAGTAACAGTGCCCCAGTCAGACTGGGAAGGAGGGCCTATTACCAACTCTTCTTTCTCCTCTTCTGCTCTCCACACACACTCATGACAGGCTTGCCAGATCAGTTGAGAGTGTTATCACATGAATTTCTCTGGAGGTAAATTATGTGGGTGTTTTGAACTAACCCTACCTCACCTTTCCATCCCTGGCTTTGGGGTGGTGGATCTCACCACCTATCACTACAGAGATATACTGAATCCCAGTCTTTCCAACTCCTCAAGATCCTCTACACAAAATACTCCTATGATAAATAGAAGAGAGAGGCCATATAACAACCATGTCACCCATTCCCAAGAGCAACTGAAGAATGGCATTTCTAAGTACAGTTTCAGGAGGCCTATGTTACCAACAACAAACCCCAGAAATGGGCAGTTCTCCCAGCTAAAACATTCCTCCATTGACATCTCTGGCCAATAAGTGGTCTTTAACCATACTGCTCCTATTACAAAGTATACATGCAATCATCACATTGGTTCATTGGACAGTGGACCAGATACAACACAAGTTGCACTTCCCCAACTGATTGATAAAAGTCAGGTTGTCTATGGAAATTGAATATGAGGAAGTTCTCTCTCTGTCTCTCTCTGTCTCTGTCTCTCTCTGTCTCTGTCTGTTTCTCTCTCTCGTGTGTGTGTGTGTGTGTG
>LZPO01117690.1:0-11962 GCA_001675575.1 Neotoma lepida
CATTAGGAAATCTGTTTTTTGAGTGGAGCTTGGAGTATGCTTTGGACCTGTGTCAGTTAAGAATGGACAGGGGCCTTCAAGATGTGGGAATGTCAGTTCAGAGATCCTTTATCATCAAATGTTTAATTGTATGATTACATGATAATATAATCACAACTGATTTTGATTCTTATTAATTTGTATAGATGCAAAGCAAAACAAAAAATTCTTCATATAACCCTGTCAGTCAGAGGCCATGTAGGTAGTCATGGGTGAATTCAGGCCTCCCTCTCGGGCACAGGAAAATTTCCATCATCTGAGTTGTGAAGCCTCTGGATTAGCTGATCTGGTAAGGACACAGAGCTCCAAGGCACTGTATATGAGTATGATTCTGTGGTAATGATGTGGGCTTTCGAGGGGATTGAGAAGTGGTCTGTTGCATTCAGCTGTCTGAGAAGGACTCACCTTGATTCCTTGGGACAATGACTATTCTTTGTCATAGGATTTTTTGTGGTTGAAAAACACTTTTCAAATCTGAAATGATGTAAGCCTGTTAGACCACTTGTAAACACATCTTTTTTTTTTCAAGGTTTTAAAAGTGGCATTTATTAATGGAAAAAAATTAAATGTAAGCTCTTGATAAAAAAATTGAGATTACACTAAAGTATTTCTCCCTTATCTCTCCTCTGTCCAAACTTTTCCATATACTCCTTGTTTTCTTTTTTTTTCCTAACTTTATATTTTTCACTAATTGGCAAACATATCTCTTAAGGCTTGTGTGTTCTTGGCACCTAGTTCTATGCAGTATTTATTCCCAAGTTTGTGGACAAGCTCTCCAGGTTACCTCCTAGCAAGCAGTTTCTAGCCATCTTAATAGGATTTAGTTGTTTTAAACCCCACACAAGACAAGTTGCAAGCACAAAGGCAGTTGTTAGTATGTGTGAAAACACTTGTTTTTAATAACCCCACTTAGGCTTAAGAAACAGAAAGTGACCAAATTAGCAAATCAACTACTCTTTACTTTCTTAGAATGACATATCTAAATTGATCTTAACAACAAACAAACAAAAACAGCCCAAGGAGATGGTTTGGGGACATCCTTTGATAGCTTTTCCCTTTTTAGGACATTCATTCTGTCGAGAGAAAGCTGTGTGTGCCTGTACCCAAGTGGAAGTGACATTAGACGTGAGAGGGCTTTTTTGACAATGGTTCAGATGAAGAGTCCCAAAGGTTGACCATGTCTAATTATCCATTTTCTCTTCTTTACATAATTGATGGGCGTCTTTCTGTGACTGGCTATCAACTAGCACACCTGAAAAACCCCAAGGCAGGCCTTCTGACAGGTGTCATGATGTGGCTGTTGTGGTCTCTTCGAAAGAACACAGCGGTGGTGGTCTTAGAAATGAGGCAGAATATAAACACAAGAGCAAAGAGTTTTCCTGATGCACAGACGGCTGCTGTTTGACATGTAGACTTAGGAGGAAAAGCGGAGGGACCTTTCCTTAGAGCATGCTACCTGATGTAGCAATCCAAAGCCTTTGTAAGAGTTTCTGCACGCTTAATTCCAAAACTTGGGGTCTGTCTCAAAATGGTTGTTTCATGTAAAGACAGAGCTGAGTAAGCTGCCAGAGGCATTGATTACCTGACTCAGGTGTCAGGGGAGACAGGTGACTAAGGTTGTTGAGAAAATTTATTTTTTCTTTCAAGGAGCTGACCGACTTAGAAGACAAAACTCACGAAGCAGGGATTTGAAGTACTGCTTGCACAGTCCCCGGGGCTCCCTTCTCCCTACCAAGGGAATGTGCTATCTCTACTTTGACTTCCAGAGTCCAGACAGCAGTTGTAGGAATATAGGAAGAGAATCCAGGCCTCGGGCGAAGGGTGATTACGAATCCAGTGTGCAGGAATGGTCAAAGTCCCAGACTCTAACCTTTAAGACCGCTATGTGCATCTCTCCCTGAGTCACTGTTTTTACTTGTTTTTATTTCTATCCCTTTTCTCACTCCTTTAAAGTGTAAGCAATACAAATTAGATAATGCATTTACATAGTTCAGATTTCCCAAGAGATGAAAAGGAACACAGTGGTTGTTATCTCTCTCACCTTTGACCTCAATCAGGCAACTCCTTTGCTGTGAGCCCCTAGCATGATTAGTTTCCTTGTGGATCTCTGCAGACCTCTTCCCTGTTGTTTTTCATATATGCAGTGGCGTAGTATGTATCTCTCGTTTTTCAGAGAAGCAATTTCTCCCTTTATTTCTATCACCTGTCTTATACATATTGCCCATCTTTTATATACTACCCTGTGCTGAGCAGTGCAGTATACACCTGTATATATAGTACAGTCTCTATCTGTTTCATACTCCATGTATCTTAATGATGAGTTTCCTTGTTTAAATACTTTTATTATTTTCCTAGTAGTGATGTGGCAGTAGTTCTTGGACTTTGGTGTGTGGTGCACAGAAGCACGTGGCAAGCCAATGGAGAGCTCAGAGGCCCAGCTGAGTTTTGGGATGGTGGTTTGGTGAGAGTTTGAGAACCAATGCTCTGGGTCATAGCTCTCTCTTCACCACTGATGAGTCATCAGTGCAGTGTTTCCATTCGGGCAGTCATCCGGTGGGAGAGAGTGATGTTGGGGTTCTGGAGCCCACTTTTCTGGGTTCTGAGCCATCTTTTCCCTCTCAGCAGGGGTGTGGTTCTGATGTCCTCAGCGCATGACCCTTCATCTAGACTGCTCATGTCCTCTTTCGTCTTTCTTGCTTTGCTTTCTTGAGTGACCTTTCCCAGCAATGCCTGCTGGGAAATGCCCAGGGATACTCCTGACTCCAGACCAAACACTTTTTGCTCTAGTTTGGTTTCTCTGCTGCTGTGATGGACACCATAAACAAAAGTTACCTGAGGAGGAAAGAGTTTACTTTGCTTACACATCTCTCTCATAGTCCATCAAAGGAAGTCAGGGTAGAAATAGAGGAAAAACCCCAGAGGAAAGCTATTTATTGGCTTGCTCAACTATACAGCTTTTCTATACAGCTCAGGCTTACCAACACTCTGTGGGCCATGCCCTCTTACACTAATTAGGAATTAAGAAAATGCCTTACCAGCTTGATATGCCATGCTTTGCTGGTGCCCATGGGAGGTCTACCCCTTTCTGAGTGAATATGGAGGAGGGGTAGATTGAGGTGGGGTGGAGGGGAAGTGGGGAGAGAGAGTGGGAGGAGAGAAGGGAGGGGAGCTGTGGTCTGGATGTAAAATAAATAAATAAACTAATTTTAAAAAAGGAAAGGAAATGCCTTACAAACATGGCCATGGGCCAGTCTGATCTGGGCAAATCTTCCTTTGAGGTTCCCTCTTCCTGGGCAACTCTAGGTTTGTGTCAAGTTCATGGCTGAAGTTAACTGGTGCTCAAGCCATTCTCAGAGCAGCATTTGGAGGGAACTGTTGGAATCCTCTGAAGCAGTGGTTCTCAACCTGTGGGTCACGACACCTTTGAGGGTCAAACAACCTTTTCACAGGGATCACCTAAGACCATTGGAAAACAGGTATTTACATTGTGATTTATAACAGTAGCAAAATTACAGTTATGAAGTAGCAACAAAAATAATTTTATGGTTGGGGGTCACCACAACATGAGGAACTGTATTAAGGGGTCACATATTAGGAAGGTTGAGAACCACTGCTCTAAAGAGATTGTTTAATGTGGTTGAAAGTAGCGGAGAACAGAGGAAGGGGTACTTACTCAGAAGCCATGAGGCTCGGGAAGTGCTTGCCTTCACCGTTTCAGGGAAATCACAAACTTTGTCTGAGTGCTTTTGTCTCTGTGACTAACCACTCTAGGTTTACAGCCCAGGAATATGATTTGCAGAGGTTACTGTTCCTTGGATTTCTTTCTCCAGCACCAAAAGGCCTTGATTGGTCATTCAGATGTACATTTTTTTTATTTATAACAGACAATAAAATTCTTGATGAATTATGCTTTCAGGAACATAGGCTGAGATTGTCTTGTAAGTGAACAAACACCACCCCCTCCCCAGACTCCACACATACACACATATGCACGAAATAAAGCAAAAATAAACAACCCCTCCTCCAAAAACCTATACTTAGGTCTCCATAAATAAGTAGAAAACATTGACCTCTCCCCTGATTTAAGGCTTATAAATACATCTCAGCTGTTTAAGCTTCATATGTATACCTCACCAGGGTGCTGTGAGAAAGAGGTGCAGAGAAACAATGTGAAATGATTGTGGGGGATAGAGATGTTTGCCTAGAGCGTTGATCCGCCTTTCAAGTTTCATCTGGGGTTTTAAAAACTACCCGCATTTAATGCTTCCACTTAACTGCCTGTAAACATTGGTGCTCCAACTAATACCTAATCATTTTTGCCATTTGCTTAAGGGCAACCACCATGGTCTATTCCTGAACAAATATTGAACTGGCAACCTTAGTCTAAAGAAGGAGGGTTACAGGGAAGAGAGGAGTTTGGACATGTAGGTCCCTTACGGGGCACAAGTAAATGAGTGCCTTCTCTTCCCCAGCCTACGGAACACGGCTGCTAACCGTGTTTGAACACGGTAATGTCGTATCATTATCAGTTTTAATTGACATTAAACCATTGTGATGTGAGTCATAGCACCTGACATTTTTTTCATATTCAATCCTTTGAAGTATAGAAAGATGGATTTTTCTCTTGGGAGACNTAATGGCCTGGATAAGGTCACAAAATTAGCAGTAGAACTTGAGAGCCTGACAGACATGTAAGCATTGCCTCCCCTCCCAAGCATGTTTCTGATGGTCTGTGCCCTGGAGGGGGGGAGGGAAGAGGAGACTGCTTCTCTTATCCTGTCTCCCCTTTGCTTCCCCCTTCTCTTTCTTTTACATGCTTTCATATAGCCCAGGCTGGCCTTGAACTTACTACACAGTAGAGGATGACTTTGAGCTCCCCATGCTCCTTCCTCCACCTCCTGAGAGTTGGGATTACAGGTGTCCTTGGTTATTACATTCTTGGTTTATGTAGTGCTGGGACTGAGTTTAGGGCATGTTTAGTAAGTANTCGGCCAACTGGGTTATAGCCAGATCTTCCTTCTAAAGGACTCTTGAAGGTCTACAGTGGGTGCTGTTTCAAAGTCAAGAACAGTTGTTGGTTTAGGTGATAAATGTTTTCTTTTTACCCTTGACCTGTTAGGGAGGAGGAGGAGGAGGAGGAAGAGGAGAAGGAGGTGGTGGTGGTGACCTCCTCAGAGGGGAGAAGAGACCAGGAAATGTGATGCATTTTGCCAGCGTTTACTGTGGAATCATGAGCCTCTTTCAATTAGGAATTCTGTAAATCATGATTTCTTGAGGAAAGTAATGCTGATGGAGAGAACTGCAGCCACGGAAACGAGAATGTTCTCTTCACAAAGTTCAGGCACAGATCTCACCGTGGACCGAGGCTGCCTTGGTATTCAGTCTGTCGAATAAATGAGTGACTCATAGTTCATGTGGTGCATGTGCTTGAAGTCCAGCACCGCTGCAAATAATAGTGGGGAGGTGGTTTTCCCCCTGCTGTTTTGAAACTTGTGAAATGTCACATTATCACCTCCTGTCTTGGTGACAAATAAGCTTTTGCACTGGTCTCAGTATCCAGCTAGCTCACTTTCGAGCTGCCTGTTGTCCATTGTTTTCTGAGCTTCCAACACTTTTGGAGCACTGTTCAGGCCTCCTTGCTATCAGAGAATAACAATTAGGATGATGACTTAGCTCCAGGGAGTGCCAAGCTTTGTGGCAAAGTGTAAGTGCTTGGGGCCGGTGACAGAAAGAGGCTGACTAGATGTGCATTGCTAGGAAGGAGCTGTTGGAGGGCGCTCATGACCGATTGCCCTTCCCCTGACTGATACAGGATATAGTTCAGTGAGGCTGTTGGTGACAGTTACTTGTCTTGTCTGGAGTCCTACTGGCATGTTAGAGTCAGGGTACATACTGCTTGGGAGGTGGAATGTCTCTCTTTAGCTAGAGCTTGGAAACCCAAGACAGGGATTGGAAGTTTTGAGCTTGCAGCTGAGTCTTATTAAAAGGCTTTAGGATTAGGATTCCTTTTCAGGACTGTGCATGCATTCCATTCTAGAATTCATGCAATTAATGACGGCTATGAGCCTGTATAGAGCTTTAGTTACTTTAAATGAGTGCTGTCTCCTTTGATTCTCACAAAACCTGTATCAGAACTTGTATCGGAACACTTGATTTCCCGTAGTTTTAAGAACTGTAGCTTGGAGGAAGGAGGACCCTTGCCCGACTCCAAGCCTGGAACGTGGCAGAGCAGAGTTCTTTGTGCCATGTGACTATTCAGCATGGGATAACTGAAGCTTACTTAGAGTTGCAAGAAAGTAAAAAGAGAGCTGTGGACTTGCTGAGAAGCAGACAGGCTCTGGCAAGGTTGCCGGGGGTGTGTGGGGGGGCTGTCTTCTTTCTGAAGACCCAAGGGAAGTTATACCCAACTTTCACACATTCAGGATTTCACCATGTATTTTATAATGGCAATGTACTTCATAGTAATTTAGTGAAGTGCGCACGTGTGTGTGTGTGTGTGTGTGTGTGTGTTTGACTGAAAAATGGCCTTGGTGGTGCTATCCTGTGTAGATGCTTCTGTTGGTTCATCTAGATCACTCTAATTGGCTTAGAGTAGCTACACTGGTGCCCTTTGACCTCAGGGGTGGGTAGGTGGAGAACACCTCCAGGGTTATTGTGATTAAGCCATAAATCCATCAAGGATGCTTTTAGTTCCCTACATCTGTGTCATTACCCATCAGTGCAGGGCAGGCATTGCTGGCTGTCACTGGTCCTTCCAAGGGAGCTTTGGTAATGCCCAGGAAGTGTTGCTTATTTGAAAGCCACACAAACAATCTGTGTATGCACAGTTCTTAGCATAACTCCCAGAAGCCATGGAGGCTGTCTATACTTCCCTGTCTAGAAGTTCTAAGGGAGGAAGTATTCAGGTATATGCCTTGTTCTTAATCCACTCCTATCCATGAGATTGCACAGGACAGCTGTGGAGTTCTTCCTCTCCAAGGAAGACTTAATTACAGGTCCAGGTACCTACTGCTGGCTAATCAGAAACCAGCAAGGCCTTTTGCTTTGTCTAATCAGTTCTTAGAAAAGTTATAGGAGCTGGTGTTCTGTGTGTGGCTGATGTATTTTTAATTGTACTTGCAGTATTAACCAACATTTCTTAATCAGATCAGTAGGTAGCTGACAGCTGATTCCAGTGGTGTCTCTTGGCAGCCTGCCTAACACTCAGCCTTGCTGTGGGTTCATCTAGTTTCTGTTCTTGAGCTGATTCGATATGGGCTGCACTGGACTGGGCATGCTCAGTATTCAGGTTGGGTGAGTGATCTCTCTCAGGGGCTCCCTCTGAGAGGGGATGAAGGAAGATGGGGGGATCAGTTTCACTATATTCGTGTCTTTCTAGAACATTCAGGAANGTTGGGAGGCAGAATTAAAACCCCTCTGCTGACCTTTCTCACTGGGCAGAGGCTCCTGCACTTTCCCCTCTATTTAGTTTAGGATAGAAGGGTGGCAATACTTGGACACTGGCATTCTCTGANGGCTCAGATTTGGGAGCCACACTAGGCTGAGTTGAAAGACCAGCTCTGCTGTGTATTGAAGAGCTCGTCAGTATTTCACCTCTCTATGCTTCAGTTTCTCCATCTTCAGAATGGAGCTGTGCCACAGGGGATGAGAATTCCAGGAACTGATACAGTGGAGACTGGAGGAGATAGGGTCTGTCTTGTGGGAAGGTCTCGTGAGCACCAGCTGTTCTTATTACACTCTGATATTGACCTGCTCCTGGATGGTCTNTGTTCCCTAAAGCAGATATAGAACAAGAGCCCTAGTTACTAGGGTTTTCTGTTTTATCAGNGCTTATCTTACCNTGTTCAGACATGGAGCATTTGCAGTGGTGACTGTGTCATGCCTGACAATTAATATAGGACAGAATCTTGTCCATGAGTAGCCCCTGGGGAGAAGGGATTGTAGAATCTGTGGAATTGTTCCATTTGAGATTTCAGCCACAGTTCCAGGTATAACTGTAATGGGAGGTCTGTCCTTTGTCCAGACCTGCTCTGACTCAGCCTCTTACCCATTCATCTCTGCTCTTCAGCCTCACCTCTATAGGGGAAGGCCTGGTGTTGCCTCTTACCTCACCTGGGTTACCTNATTGTCCCTAAGTCAGTTGGGACAGTCTCATTTTAGTGTGGAAGGCAAAAATTGTTGGGCAGTGATTGAGTTGTTGTANTATGATCTTAATGAGGTTGCAAGTACTTTATGAAGGTGATCGTCTATGGCTGAACCCATAAAGAGTCTTCTTTTGCAGGAGGCCGCAGGTCAATGGGAGCTTCACACTTGGTGCTTTCTGCTGTAGCCAGCCTTTTCACTGGACTGCTTTCTTTCCCCTTAAGTGTTACTTCACACTTTNTACTCCTAGCCCTTCCATGAGATACAGACAGCACTGCATTCTGCTTCTTGGAGGGGAACACTGAGGTGAAAACTCGGTAGTGGGAAGTGACAGGCTTGCAAGCTTGAAGGATCACAGACTCTCAGGTGTGAGTAGGTGGCCTTCTCCCAGGCTGGCTGGCCTTTGTACCTGGCACCTGTGCAGAACTGTCCAAGAGCTGCCGAGGCCCAAGGAGGAACTTGAGTCTGTTCTCAAAGGCAAGACACTTGCTCATTGACATCTTAGCCTATACATCTCTTCCCACCTGGACACACACAGGTGCCACTTAGCTGGCCTCCAGGGCCCTAGTCCTCTCTATTCAGGCATGAACGAGTCCTCGCCCTAAATAGGGCAGAATGATTCNAAAGCTCATGGCCATCACTGTCTGTCTGAATGGAGGGTCACATTCAGAATTCACTGACAGCTCTCGATCGTCTGTCTGTCTTGTTGCTCTCATTGTTCTCATACCCATTTCCCCTTCCCTCCAAATCCATATTCTCATGGCTCCCATGTCTACAACTACATCACCCTGAGTGTGCCATTTCATCTTATGGCCGCGGCTTCACTCATTTGCTATTAACTGTCTCAATTCTTTTCAGCCAGTTGTTGTTTCTTGGGCGGTCCCACCATACAGCCTTTGTTGGCCTTGAATTTACTATGTTGACCACACACTGGCTTCGAACTTGGAGTGGTCCTTTTGTTTGCCTCTGAGTACTGAAATCACGGGTCTGGGCTACTGTGCCTAGCCCCCTCCCCCATTTTTTAGACTTCTTTCCCTTTCCTGTCTAAGCCAATGGTAGTTTATTGGAAAGGGTTACAGAGAAAGAGAACAGTAGTAAAAATCTATATGGATGTTTCTCTACTACAATGGGTTATGTCCCAGCTAACCATTGTAAGGAGAGAATACTGTACATTGAAAATACATTTGTTACATGTGGCCAACAGAGCATTATAACTTAGCCTAGCTTACCTTAAACATGTGCAGAATACTTGAATTAGTCTACAGTTGGACAAAATCATGTAATATACAACCTGTGTTATAATGTTCATCTTGTGTAACTTCTGAAACACTGTACTGAAACTGAAAACTGGTAGTTGTATGTGGTTACACACATACAGTCATAAAGCAAAAAAATCATCAACTCAAAGTACAAGTCAGGATCAATCTGCATAGATAGTGTAAGTACTCTCGCGCGCTCTCTCTCTCTCTCTCTCTCTCACACACACACACACACACACACACACATGCACACACTCACACACACATGCACATGTGTATTCTACAGAATCAACTTACACAACTACAGAGGCTGACCTGTCTCAAGATCTACAATCACCAAGCTGGAGACCTCTGATCGCTGATTGTCTAGTTCTAGTCAGATCTAGAGACCTGAGAACCAGGACTGAAGGGTAAGCCTAGCTAAGCAGCAGGGTTGGGATCTGGGTAGAGCTNACGTTTCATTTTGAAACTGAAGCAGGAAAGCCCGTGCCTCAGCTCAGGCATGTAGGAGGATCCCCTCTTACCTGTTTGTTCTACCCATGTCTTCAGCTGGTTAGATTCTGGGTCATCATGGCTTGGTAAAGTTTTGCATAAACACCACAGAAAGCAACATTTAAAACCCCATTAAATTCCATTTGCAACATAGTTTTCACCAATTGTCCCAACCTAAATGTGAATAAGCTTAGCTGGACTCTTGTTGGCTCCACCAGAGTAGAGAGCATATATTTGAACCCAATCTTCCACCATTCTGTACTTAGTTCTGTCCAGTATCTCTTGTTCATCCATCTCCACCACCTTTGAAGGGCAGATACCAAAGTACCCAAGGCTTTATCACTCATCTTTCCCCCAAGGTGAAGAGTTCTTAGTCTATAAAGATGATTAATGGAAGCCAGGCTCTTAGCTCAGTTTCCCAATGGATAATACAGAGGCTTCTGAATCTGGTGCTGGAATTACAGACCAAGGTGCCGGGTTTGGAGAACTTGAGATCTTGTTTCTTATAGGCACCAGAAAAAGTGATAGTTGGTGTCCATTACACAATAGGTGGCCAAATGTGAGATTCTTAAGTTTTCATCAAATGCTTTTATTAGATTATTGAAGATTCTAGGGTGTAGTTGGGGGAGGGGGGAACAGTGGAGTCAAAGGAGCCAAATAACTTGAACTATTTGCTTTCTTNACCCCAGTTTCCTAAGCGAAGACAGTTGGTACCCGCCCCGCCCCCTTTCCTGACTCCTTGGATGTTTTGGAGATAGAATAGGTAATGATAACAACAGTTAATTTTATTATATATGTCAATAACTGTCCAAAACACTCAACCTAGTGAGGTTCAGAGTCCTGGAAACTGAAGTTCAGAGAGGTCACAGAACCAGAGAGTATCAGGCCTGCGACTCTGACTCAGGTAGTTTGAAGATTCTGTAGTTCATGCTTCCCACTCCTGAAGGTGCTGTGAGATGATGTGAAAATGCATTTGGGGCTTGAAGAATGTGTTGTGCAGCCTCATTTGAGCATCTTGGAGATGATTTATGCATGACTGCTGCTCACTGGGAAGTGTGCTGAGCTTGGACCAAATGTGAATTGAGAGCAGGAATGTGTGAGAGCTCTTGACCTGTCACAGCTTTAACTCACCAGAGTGACAGATGGATTTACTGTAGACATCTTGGGATTCTGCTGCATCCAGGTGATATGGCCCAGGTAGGCTGCTCTTAGACTCCCCCAGGATTTGCCCTCTGTGCTCTGAGCCTGCACCTCACTGCTGTGGCCTGTGCCTTAGTGGAAATCAGACAGTAGTGGTTGTGGGTCTCTTCAGTTGGAGTGTGGGCCATGTGAGGGCAGGCTGAGGCTGTTCCCTTTGCTGCTGTGTCTCTGGTGCCTAGGTACTACCTGGTTTGGCAAAANGACTCATAGAAATATGTTTCCTTAGAATCCAGCCTCCTCAGAGTGTTTGTTTTGACTGAGGTAAAATATTTAAAAACTNTTTTAACTTTTTAAAAAGGCTTTGATTATTANTACAAAACCACGATTTATCATCTTAGTTGTCCTTTACCCCTTTGGAAGTACATAGTTGAGTGGCATTAAGTATATTCACAATGCTGTGCAGCCATCACCATCCATCAGCTCCAGAACANGTNCATTAGCCCTGTGAGAAAATTGGCGGCGGTCACACATTTACCTTCTCAAACCCTAGCCCATGGAAACCACTGTCTCCCCTCTGACTCTAACACTTGACAATTTCAGGGTATTTATCTGAGTGGAACTGTATGGTATTTGTCCTTTAATATCTTGTTTATTTCATATGTCGTAAAGCTCAGAAGGTTTATTCATATGCTGATATGGGTCAGCCTTTTCATCCTTTTAAAATTCTGAAAAGTTATGTGTATGAGTGTTTTGCCTGCATGTATGTGCACTGTATGCATGTCTGGTGCCCACAGAAGCTAGAAGAGGGCACTAAATTACCTGGAATTGGAGTTATTGGGTAGTTTGAGCCACCATGTGGGTACTGGAAACTTAACCTATGTCCTCTGCAA
>LZPO01117690.1:30975-49308 GCA_001675575.1 Neotoma lepida
ACGACTCTTATGAAGTAACAGTCTTGAAATAGCCCAAGTCCACTGGTAGAGGGTTGGGCTACACAGCTCCAGTGAGCACTTGCCTTGGGGCTGTCCTAACCAGCAGTTTCATTGGTCTCCTGCTTTTGCTAGACTTTTGAGGATGGATGGCCTCAGTGTGTGAGCATCCTTTAAGCCAGCCTTTGCCTTTTCTAGCTCCATCGTCCCTCTTTCCTGTAAGTGTATGAATATGAAAAGCTTTGGATATAGTCAAGGTATGTATGCAAATAAGTTCCAGTCTACAGAACCGAAACTGATGTCAGGTGCTGAGCTTCATTTAGTTGGGCNTAGTCTTTATACAGGCTCTAGGTGTCTCATTTAAAAACAAATAGTATTTTTAAAAATAAATTTATTTAGTTTACATCCCCGCCACAATTTCCCCTCCGTCCTCTCCTCCTAATCCCTTCCCCCACTCCCCCGCTGTTCATACCCCTCACTCCACTCCTTCATTTCTGTTTAGGAAAGGGCAGGTCTCCCATGAGTATCAACAAAACATGTACTTTTTCTTTAACTGTACAATGGCAGAAATAGCTTCAGTTGAAAAGAAGACAAAAGTTGGCAGAGTTTAGAATACATATGGAGGCTGCTGGTAGTTTTGTATTAGGAATATCTCCTTCCTGAGTGTGCTCTACCTCATGGTACAGTCCTGCAGGTTAAGGGCTGAGATCTGGGGATGCTGGCCTCGATGAAGCGCCATCTCTAAACTGTAGCTTTATTACTATAGGTAATGGTTATGACTACATTTCCCAGAACACAAGGATAGGGGTGAATGAATAAACACATTAAGGGATGTTTCAGGTAGGAGCTCTCTTCCCTGAAATGTTAAGTACTCTATTCATGTAGACATAGGTGGGAAACAGACACTTACATTAGTAGGTATGCATTGATTAATCAAGGCTTTTGAGATAGGCGTCCAAATATTTAGCTTGTCCTTTACACTGCCCCCTGCCATCGCATGAATAATAGTAGAGGACTTTGTCCCAGTTTCATTGGATCAGGTGGCCAGTTTCTGCAGCATATCTATGTTTCCAGTAGAGCCTTTGCCTCTCTTGTCTAAAGCTGGGGCCCAGGCACATACCTGCTGAGTGACCTGAGATGCATGTCCNCGTAGGAAGGTTTCACGGCATTCTAAGTGTGCAGGCTGTATGGGCTATCCTGGGAACCTAGCACTTCTAGGATGGTTGCTATGGAAAAATCGAATTCCAGCTTGGAACTTGGAACACAACTTGTTTGCATACTGGTAAAGGGAGTTCTTTGTCAGTGTGGTAGGATGTTGTGGATCTTGCCATAGGGGAAGTGGTAATGTACTGACGTTCCTTCTAGATGGATCTAAAAGGGAGTAGCTCCTCTGTGCTGCGTTGTAGCACATCGAAGGTCAGTTGCAGGGAGATGTGAAGTACATAAAANGCTAGAGCATTACTGATTTTAAGTTACACTGGAAACTTCGATTTAAAAAAAAGAAATCCCCAAAGAGATGTTAAAAAAGAGGAGTTAGGTAGAGGCAGTGAGTGCAGAGGCAAGACGTACTCATGGAACAATAATAATTNCTCAGAATAGTGAAAATGCTGATTGTAGAACATGTGAATATTAACTATGAATCAAATGCATGTGGAGACAAACCTGCTGAAGAATGGTAATACTGTACACTATCCTTCTGGGGTCTTTGTCTCTGATCAGTGGTCTCATTCTTAAGGAAGAGACTCGAGTGTGCTGAGCGAAGACATCTTTTGTTAATTTTCCTCAGAAAGAAATTGTGGATTTACTTTTCATTTCTCTTTTCCCTAAAGAAGGGTCCTATAAAATGATCTTTAGATAAACTTTTAAAATGCTACTTAAGAGAATAGAATAGTGGTTACTAGATTCTGGGAATGGTGTATATAATTGTGAGTGGACAGAGTCGTTCATATATATAGGGCTCTATCTGAATATAGGGATAACTTCCAGTGTCCTGTAGCACATCAGGACAATTATGGTTAACAGCGATTGAATATTTAAAAACTGCTAGAAGAGGATTTTTATTGTTCCAAAACCAAATGTTTGAGGAGACAGATCCACCATTATCCTTACTTGACGGTTATAAATAGTGTACCTGTATTGGAATGTCTTACTGTAGCCTATAAAAATATAGGATTATGTGTTGACCAAAGGAGAAATAAAATGTGCTTTCAAATGATGCTTTAAAGGGAAGTTGCTTTGTCTTCCAGAAGGTCACTCTAGGCAGATGGGTAACAAAGAAAAATGATTATTTTAGGGAGAGCCCCCCCCCACCATGATGAAACAGGGAGAAATAGAAATCCATTAACAAAGATTGGTCAGTCACTGGCATAGGCCTTCTATTGGGCCAAGAATTTTGGAAGAAGCAAAGATGCATAATACACAAGCCATCTTGAAAGGAAATTTATGATCTTGATGGGTAGATAAGATAGACATGCAAAACAGGCTGAGAAAAACTGAACTGCTTGCTATAAATCACTTTTGTACAGTGATGTATGTGTCCATGCATATGTTTTAAATGGCAGTGTCCTCCACTGCATAATCCCGGCAATTAGTGGAAAGTGGTAATTTTTTAAAACAAAGAGTCCTTGAAGGAGGATGAAACTGGGTTGTGCAAGAGGCTATGTCAAAACGTATGCCATAAAGATTGTATTGCTCTTCNCATTTATTCCATATGAGCTAACTTGGAGTTAGATAGGAACATGAATCTTCTAAAGATTTGGAGCTAGGGTTATGGTTCAGGTGTAGAGTGCTTCTCTGCCATGCATGGTACCCCTGGATTATTTCTGTAGTCTCTGTCTCTTGGTGTGCTCGCCACACAAATCCCAGCTAACTGCTTGGCATTTCTACAAAGGAGTTCTTTATGTTCGGTTCCAAATGAAAGAATCATGGAAGTTCTCGATGTTTTTCTAGTGCCTGAGTAGTGTAGGGCACACATAGTTATGTGAGCAATAGTTTGAGGAGTTAGTAGGTGAACACTCCTCAAGGCTCAGCAGTAGAGGCATGGGCAGGTACCCATATCCATATGCTGGAATGCTAAAATGAGTAAACCAGAGCTGCATATACCAACAATGATAAAGTCANTGTTGGGTCTAAAAATTACAGAATGGATAGTATGTTATCATTTATCTGAAATACACAATCAGAAAATATTAGGAATGCTGGGGTACCTGTTTATATCATTATGGTACNCAAATATGGGCAATAGTCAATCCACTGGCCGGGTAGCATAATGGGTTGTTTNGACTTGAGAGGGCAGTTGGATAGGGATGAAACTCTCAAAGATGAAGGAAATTTTGTTTGTTAATTACAAAGTTGGAGTGGGATAAAAAATGAACATGGAATGTTGGGGATATGGATACTTGCTGGAACTTTTCTGTATTTTACAAAAATCTCTGCTATTTCCTAGTGAAACTCTTTACAAAGATGGTAAGCAGAACTAAGATCAGTGTGCCTTGCTGAGCAGTNAGGCAGGAGCTTGATTAAGCCCGGCTTCTGTGACAGAAGGAGACCAGAGTACAGACAAGAATGCCTACGTCAGGCCTTTGTACTGAGACTGCAAACATTTAGTAAAGCTACCATTTTCCAATACACGGACAGTGACATCCTGGGCACAGGCTTGGCAGCTGATACTGAAGATCAAATTTGTACAGATGTTTTGGTATCTCTTGAAAGAGCGTCTATACTGGCTTCTTTATAATATGATTGGCTACTCACATAATTGTCTAAAATCTCACCGTGACACTATTATGTGATCTCAGAGGACTGAGGAGAAAGACCAAGCACTGGGAAATGTTAGTTGGCTTCATGAGAAACTGTTTATTGTCCATGAGCCTTGGCATCTGCCACATTGGTGCTTAAATATTTATTTGAACTAATGCATCTAAGAATGTTTTATTCATGTGGCACTGTTAATCAGGATGGGTATGAGATAGTCTCCCTGGATGCTGAGAATAAAATATAATGTATTAGATTTACAAAAGTAGTTAACAGAGCAGGAAAGACCCTTGCACCTACAAAGAGTCTCCTAGGAGAAGCTGTGGAGGCCCCTTAGTGGAAGATCTTCAGGTTCTAATGCCAAGGGCAAGCCACTTACGTCAGCATACAGAGAGCAGGTGACCACAGCCCCTGTGTTGGCACCATTCCTCACAATATTCTTCTTCCTCACCCTCACTACGATCTTCAACACTTTCATATCAAAAGCACAGCATCCTATAATCTTTTGGTGAATAAAAAGTACCATATTTCTCCAAGATCGTTGTCAGAGTATATAATCCCTTGAGAAACAGGGTATTACTTTCACATTATGACAGGCAACCAAAGGGCAACAGCAATGACTTATATTCTCTTGAGAGTCTCTTGGACTCCTCTAACCAAAACTCAAAAGGAGATTTCCCATGCCTGGCACTGGTGTTTTTGTTAGTTTATGGCTCTTGAAGGGAACATTATTATTTCATGTGGCATAATTCCATTTAAACTATATATGTATATACATATACACAAATACATACATAAATATATATGCATATAATACATATTTAAAATAAGCATATAAAGTAAGTTTCTCTACTTTTTAATAATCCTTAATGTTATTTATCTTTCTTTACTTCCTCCATATTACCCTTCCCCTCCCCACTTAAAATCCCCTCATTTTCCCCATTTCCTCCTTCATAGCACCTGTGTTCTGCTATCCCCCTCTATAGAGTGCCTTCCTCCCTGTTCCCCTTGTCCCTTTCTCCTGACCTCTGTGGTTGCTTTAGGTTAGATGCTCAAATCCAAAGACTTAGATCTAAGAACCACAAATGAGAAAGANCATGTATTTGTCATTCAGACACAGGACGTAGAGGAATTGAGCTGGAACTGGCCTGGAAGCCTTAGTAGTGGAAGGTGCTATGCCAGCTGCCAGGGAGAAAAAGCCATCAATAGTCCTGCCCAGTTCCAAAGCCTGTGGACCANAACAATGACCAAACCCAGCAAGATATACACAAGGGTGCANTAGTGACACCTTGTATCGTGGGAGTAACCAACAGCATTGTAATTTGACTTANGACCCATGCAGTAGGAAGAAACTCATTCTAGTACTNTAAACCTAGCCAACTATGCATGCATAGAAGGTCATAGACCCTAGAAGGGGAACCTACTAGTGCCATTTTTCTAAACTAATATGATTTCTAACTGTATTCCAAGTACACATCCTTATACCCACAAATAAGTATAACTCTCACCTCTCATCAAAGAAAATTATATTTGCTATAGATTGAGACTGTTGCAGAAGTCCATAGCTGGTCAAAATGCAGGTAAAAAGTGACTGTGGGGTGTCAAGCTATAATAACTCCAACACAACCTTTCACTTAAGGTTCAGGGAAAATTCCAAAAGAGGAGGCAGGAAGATTGTAAGAGCCAGAGGATCAGGACACCTGCTGCTAGATAGTGTCTTCTAGACATGACAGGAAAGCTACACCCATGAAATGTCAACAGTATGGTTGCCCAAAGAAGACTTGACAATGATGATACAAGTTAGCATGCTAGTGTTGCTGGGAGAAATGTCATAAGGCCCCACCCCTACACCAAGACCTATAGGAACTCAATGGCTGCTGAGAGAGGGAGAATCAGTTTTCTCCAGGGGTGAGACCCTGACAGGTATCCAGTCCCAAGTGGTCAGCCCTAAACACATGTACAGGAGCACCACTAAATGGACTTAGTACTGTGTGTGCGTGTGTGTGTGTGTGTGTGTGTGTGTGTGTGTGTGTGTACACACTATATCAATAGAATTGAAGACGGTCATGAGTTTGAGAGACTGGGGGGTACACAGGAAGTGGAGAAAGGGGAAGGAGTGGGAATTATGTAAATACAGAATTCATGTTTGAAATTCTCAAAAAATTTTTAAATAAAAATGAAATTTCAAAAAAAACCCCATATTCCCACAGAAAAAGAGTTGAGACATTTCAGTTTTTGGGGTGGGGTGAGAGGAGATGTACAGTCATGTTTTTCCCCACTCCCTCCCTTNTTCCATGAGTACTGTGTTCAGTGTCCGTGGTTGAAAGGACAACTACTGAAATGAGAAATCCAGCTTCCCAGGCAATAAAACAGGGCAGGTTTCTGCCTTGCTGAGTGTTGCCCTCGCCTCTGGGCAATAGCACAGNCCTGTGTTAAATTATCTTTGTGCACTTTTATGGTCCATGATGTCACCACATAGCTTTAGGTCTCAACTGGAATCCTAGTTTCATCCGATACATAATTTCAAAAAGGCAGTGCTAGACGAGTGGCTGGTGTCCCCGGGAAAAGTAACAGAGTGAAATGTTCTTTGTTTAGCCTGGAGATGGGGTGGGCTGGTTATTACATAGTCACGGCTACAGATGTTATGGATTTCAATTTTTATAAAGTTCTAGAGAGCAGGTGATGTGAATGTGTTTCCAATGATGCTCTTGTTTGCTAATGAAAATAATCTAAGCTGTTAGTATGATGGAGACATGATCATGTATGAGGAGCTAGGCAACATACCAAGGAAGGTTCCAGGGCTGCTACTACTGATTATGTTGAGGCTGCCTGGAGATTTTGTGGATCTGATCTGGCAGGTGGGTGAGAGTGGTCTGAAAATCCTGCCTTAGAAGAAACTGGTTCTAGGCTGACACTTCAAAGAAGAAGGGACAGAGCCAATTGAATTCACTGAGGCCCAACCTCCCAACCAACTTTGCTTGAGTGGGACTAATCTATTCCCCATTTACATCTCAGAAGAATTCTGAGGTTTGAGCTTGATAGTGATTTTACATTCTCCAAATGATAAACAAATCTGTTTCCATTACCATTAGAGTAAGTGGTGAGCCATATGTATTATAGGTTCAGAATTTCCCGGAAGGCAGAACCTAAGAATTTTAGGAGCCTCTCTAGCAAGTAAAGCAATCGCTATGTGAGTAATGAGTTCTCTGGGGCTGGATGTATTTAAGCCCAAACTGCATAAAACCATCCTTGTGCCAGAGATCCCAAAGAGATATGAAGATTGAATACACTTTTCCTTTTAGTCTCCTCCCTTTCACCAATTATGTGGTTTAGATGTGGACATATCATTCTTGGCTCGACCAGTCTACTACAAGAAAGCTTGTAGATAAAAGGGGTCTAGAGAGAGCATTGCAAATGGTTGACATAATATAAAAAAAATCTGAATATGACTCAGAAAGCTGAGAGGACAAATACCCAACTACCTGCTTTACCCCAAGTAAAGGATCATGGGTTCGCCTTTTCCCTATTCATTTTACTGATTGGAAAATTGAAGCTCAAATTGACAGTATGTGCTACTGTTGGCTCAGTGGGTGCTAGATATTGCTTGACAAACTTTATTGTGTTGTGGAATTCTCTCATCTAATTTTTAGAAGAGACCTCATGATACACTGAGGCACAGGAGATGCTGGGTTACTCTCTGGAGTTGCACAGCTGCTACTGTATGGCAAGAATGTGTTTTTCTGTGAAAGTGCTTTGGTATTTGTTCATGCAGACATCCATGTCTTGTTAATTTGCTTTTAAGCGAAAGGATCTCCACTGAGGTAGACTAGATTTCTTGAGGATGAGTGACTAGAGATCCCTGATAATCCTGGGTGCCNTAGCAGGATGTACCTATCCTACCTACTGCCATATATGGCCTTGGGAACCAACTTTGCAAGCAAGCCTGTGCATGTGAAGAATAATTGAGCATGTTAAGGAGAAGTTAACTGTCCTTGAGCAAAGGTTGCATTCTTTCTTGTCATTGGGTGCATAGGGTTCTAGTGCCTACACGTCACACAGAATGTGGATGGCTGGGGTAATTATATGTTTGGTCTTTATTTCTAGTTCCTGGTGTGTAGTTTTTAAGATCGTGGAACTCACTGGATTGGCAGACATGTCTTTTTTATGTTACCAAAGTGGCTGCAGCCTCTAGATAGCTTCAGGGTGGGGGCTGGGTGCCAAAAATCCTAAGCAAGGCATTATTAGAGGGCTGTAACTAACTTTCAGTTCTACTGCTTTGCCTGTAGGGAGAGGAGCTGGGGGTGAAGTTAATCACTAGTGGCCAGTAGCTTAATCAGGCCTATGTCAATGAAACTGCCATAAAACCTTAAAGGATGGAATCTGGAAAACTTCAAGGTTGATGAACACATGGANGTGCTAAGGGACTGTGTTCCCTTGGAGGAAGCGTGAAGACCGAGCTGCACTCCCTCCCATCCTGTGTATCTCTTCTATTTGGCTGTTCCCTAGTTATGTCCTTTCCAATGAATTGTGTTAGTAAAACACTTACATATGATTTATGAGCTAGCCCAGCAAATGAGGGAATCATAAGGACACCCCCTCCCCCCACTTACAGACGATAGGCCAGCAGCATGGACAGAAACATGAGACCGGCAACTGTCATCTCACCTGGGGGACCAGTGAGTGCTATGGGACTGAGGCACAACTTCAGGCTCATGGCATATATGTTCTCTTCCCCTTTCCCTGCACTTGTACAATGGCTGATGGATAAATCACGTGTGTACAGGATGGGTGAGGCAGTCCAGAGCCATCAGTTAGTGTTTTGTTGGTTAGATAGTTTTAAATGGCAGGGCTTTGTTTTCCTGAAGGTTGTGGATCTTCAATGAGGATAAAGGGGTTGAGAATGAGCTGGAGAATCTCCTGGGCTCTGGAGTAGGTTGTCTTCATCCAGAACTGTCAAATCTCTTGGTGACTTCAAGTAGGATATAATCCATCCAAGGGCTGCTTGGAGGATGGAATCCCAAAGAAGGAACCCACTGAAGGAGTTAGCGTAAGTCCCTGCTTTGATCTGTCGAAAGTTGGAGGAGGATGGCAAAGTCACCTGAGAAGAAAATGGAAGATGTTTTCTTGGAAGACATTGGAAGTTGACATCATTCATAATAACTTAGTTCCAAGTTCAGCTTGCAATACGTGGTGTAAAAGAATCATGTCAAGACCGAGTCTGCCTCTTGCTCATTTCTTGGTTTATCCAACTGAGCTTTTGAAGGAAATGCTACAGGTGAGTTAGAGCCTTAGTCAGAGTGGGATGGCAGATAGTGATTCACAGATCAAAGGCTGCAGGGACTCTCAGCAAGCAGCCCTTTGACCCGGAGTTCCCTTAGGNTGGGCTAGCACAGTTCCTCATGCAGCCTTCCTATGTAGTATATATATGTCCCATGAGTGTTACATTATTTAGCGTAATTCCGGTGACAATTTTGACTCTGTACTCTTTTCTTGTTTGCCCCCCCCATTGTCTTTATTTCTAACACCTAATACTCGAGGAGCCTTCTGCTGACTGGGGACTGCCTGTAAATGAATGTAGAGATCTGTTGGTCTCTGGTCAAATGCTATTCTCAATGGTGGCTGTGTAGATATCAACACTGGTTTCTCTATGAACTTTATAAACATGTCTACTTGGAACAACATACAACAAGAACAGAGCAAGGCCTGGCAGGACGATGGGCACAGAGGTGCGTGAGGTCCTTGCAAGAGTCTACTTTGGAAAGCTGTGCTTGAGGGGCTGCCGAGATGGCTTCCTGGAACTAATATGTAGAGCCTTTAGAATTGGGGGCTTACGTCTCTTAACCATGTCACTAGAGCCAGCCCACCATTCTGTCAGGCTGTCCCCCTTTGAGCAAGCTGTACTAACTGCCCCTGCAATCCCTTCTGCCTAGTGCCATTTTATTTTATTTTTCTATGTTTGGTCTTGTGCCTTTGAAAATGATATTGATGTTATTTCTTGTGTGTACTTTGTTTGAGATGCTTAAAATCCTAGAGGCTTGGTGGTGGTGGTTGTGTAATGTGAATATATTTTATGCTTAAAATTGCTTAAAATGACTAAAATGGTAGGTGTTGTTACTTTTTAGTATAATTAACTGTAATTTGAGAACAATGGTACTTGTAACAGGAGCGGCCCCTCCCTATATCAGAAGGCTCTGGGCTGTGACTGAATGGTANCTTGTGCCCTTGTGGTAATAAGACCCAGCTACCCTAGGGTACACTCACAGGAAAATCCAGGACAGGGATTCCTTTGGACACGTCCCATTTGGACCATTGCCCAAGCTCTAAGCCTGGATGATCTGACAGTACTCTAGAGGCCACCAGCTCCATTGAAACCCCAGGTGTCTGTACTGAAGAAGCTCAGTCATTCATGCAGTCTTCCATTCATGGTCTCCAGTGTTGGCAAGACGGTGGGCAGTTAGGTAATATATAAATAGTGAGATTTCTCTGCTCTATCACTGCAGTAAGGGGCTCTGTACCTCAGGGAAAGAATTTAAGAGAGCTTCATTTCTTAACCTGTGCATCTTTTAGAGAAGGTGGGGTAAGACACCTTTAGGGTTGGTGGGAAGAAGAGGGCTTCTATGACTTCTCTCACACAGGGGCAGTTGCGGTGTGTGTGTGTGTGTGTGTGTGTGTGTGTGTGTGTGTGTGTGCGCGCGCGCGCCTTCTGAAAAGGAAAAATAGAGATTAAGTGTGTTACCTTTCCCTAGAATGTAATTTTTTTTAACCTAACATGCACATTAATGAAAGATTTGAAGAAAAACAGACATAGTATCATTACTGATTTTAGTGTACTATGATAGGGATATCCTGGAATTTGTTCATTTTGTTAGTGGCATTGGGTTATTTATAGTTCTTGGCAATTATAAAAAAGGCTGATTGTAGTAGTCTTGTACCTGTCTTTTGGTGGACATATGTTCGTGTGGTTTTTGGACGCATAAGTAGCATCACTGTCACAGAAGATGTGGCTCACAGCCTCTGCAGGTCAGAGTAGTTCTTTTCTTTGTGTATCTAGAAACCNTGTGGAAAAACCCATATCGGTCCATATCCTTTGTCAGAGTTTCATTCCTTCTCCCCCCCTTCCCCTCCTCCTTTTAGCCCTTCCTCCATCCCCTCTTTTCTCCCTCCCTCCCTTCCTTGTGCCCCCTTTCTTTTTTCTTCTCTTATGATATATAATGAAGCCACACTTAAATTCCCCTAATGACTGAAGTTAAACACTTGTAGCCATTTCCATAGCTGTAAGGCGGAGGAGAATTCTGGTGGGTAACAGTGTGTGCCCTCCTCTCCCTTGCCATTAGGGGGCATAGATAGAAAGGTTTGCCCTAATGGACATTGAAGTGTGCTCTCAGCCTATGGGACCTAGAAGGAAGCCTGTTCCCAGGATGCTCAGGGATCTGAGACTGATCTAGGAAAGGTGACAAGAGCTGATGCAGCTCTTCCCCTGTGGGGCCTCCTCTATCTGGATTCAGCTTAACAGGCACCAGATCTTTGGAGACTCCTGGCCTTTTTCAGCCTTCAGGAGGTAGATTGACTTAGGATAAAGGAGCATCTCAACTATCCCTGTATCTCCACTGACTTCACTTCTGCTCTGGCCCTGCTTGCTTGGCTTCTGTTGCACTCAGAGAACATGAGTGTTAGTCCCAGCATGGCTGCCTTGTGTGAGAACATGTACCTTTTCCTCCAGTTCTCCATGGATTGTTGTCCTGGGAAAATCTGGTCCAAAGAGTGTATTGGCTGAAGGCTAACGTGTGTTTTGCAGCACGTAGGGACCAGTGAAGGAGCTGACTGCCCTGAACTCTGGCTCTTCTGATCTGCAATAGGAAACTTACCTTGTGAGCACAGAGCCTTAGGGTCCCAGCAGGTAGAGGCCTGCTGACCACCTTTAACCAGTCTCTCCTCTCTTAGCCTGTTTCCCCACCTGCCCTTTACATAACCCAAGTACCACTTGAGAAGCAGCCATTCTTTAAAATGAATAAATAAAGCCTCCTAGTGTGGTTTGCCTAAAGTATAATTGAGCAAAAGTTATAAAAACTCAAGATTGGGAATTGTGCAGAAGAGCACTTTGAATCTGTAGGAGGTAACTGGTTACCAACGATTCTTAAGCTCTGAGCACTTTGTTTCTTTTGATTGGGCCTCTTGTTCATACTGCATGGTGAGTGTGAATTCAGTGGCTGGATCCAGCCCATTTTGAGTTAAAAGTTCATTTTTCTTAAACAGTTTTTCTTTGACTTTTAAAATTAGTTTTTTAGGTTAGTATACAAAGGAACAGGTTGAGTCATGGCGTCCTTGGACACAGATGCCACTCTGCTTTGTTCTCAATGTTTCTCTTCCCCACCACTCTCATGCTCTCCCTGTAGTAAGTGTGCAGGTGTGCAGCCGGCACCTTAGAGTCTGTAACCCTGCTCATGATCAAAGCCATGGGGTGTTATGCAAGCCAGAACATGGATGCAATGCTCCCCAGATGTTGGATTTCATGTGCTAGGAAAAAAAGAGATAGAACGCAAGGATCCTAGCTACAGATGGATTGTCACCCCCATCACTTGTTTATATTTTATTTATTAAACTGTATTTATTCCTTTAAAATGCCATACACTATTTTTTGACCATATTCACCTCTCATTCCTTCCAGGAACTCTCCCCAGATCTACTCCCATCTCCCTATCCCCCAACTTTGTGTCCTCTTTCTTTCTTCCCCCCCCCTCTTTTCTAGCCCACCAAGTCTAGTCTGTACTGCCTGTACACTCCTGGGTGTGGAGTCCTCCACTGGAGGATGGAGCCTTCTATTGGAGCACGGTAGACCTTCTGGGAGCCATACCTAAAAAAGAAACAAACAAAAAAGCAACTCTCCCTCCCCTAGAAACCATCAGCTGTCCACAGCTCCTCAATTAGGGTGAGGGCTCATGAACCTGTTCCCACTCCAGGCTAGAATGCTGACAGCCACAGCTGTTGTGAGTCCCTAAGTACAGAAGTCTTGTCATGTTCAGAAGGCACTGTTTCACTCTGGTCCTCCCTGACTTCCGGCTCTTATAGTCTTTTTGCCCCTTTTCTGATGGTTCCTGCGCCTTGGGGTGTGGTGTGTGTGATATAGATGTCCCATGTGTGGCTGAGCACTTCCCAGTCAGTTACTCTCTGCACTTTGACCAGTTGTGAGTTTCTGCATTAACTGCTTTCCACTGCACAAAGAAACTTCTTCTGAGGCCTGAGGCCTGACCTAGTCTGAGGTTATGCCCTTTTAAACCACAGGCAAAAGCACCCCACCTGCCATTCATTATCCTAGGTTCTTGTTTTGTTTATTATTTTGGGGGGTTTTTTGTTCAAAAAATATATAATCCCAGTATAAAGAATATCATTTTCTTGAAAAGACAGTGCCATCTTTACAGGCATATAAAAGGAATATATGTAGGGCTAGGGAGATGGCTCAATGGACAAGAGTACTTACTATGCAAGAATGTGGACCTAGGTTCAAATCCCCAACACCCATGTAAAAAGGAGGATATGACTGTATGTGCACCTGTAAACCAGCACTTGAGGGGCAGAGACAAGTGGATCCCAAGATCTACCTAGTAACTAGCCTACCCAAGATGGTAAGCCTCTAAGAGAGACCCTGTCTCAAGTACAATAGAGGAAGTCTTGCTCTGACCTATTCATTTAGGTACACAAGCTTGCACACTTGGACTCAAATGCATATACATACACACTTCATACAACACACATACACACAGGTATACACATACAGTAAATATTTTTAAAAGCAATTTCTAATGAAGAGAAAGAAACAATTAATAAGGTTACACACAAAAGTAGCCCAGGCTAGCCTGGAACTCACAATGTAGCCCAGGATTGCTTTGACTTGGGACAATCTTCCTGCCTCAGTCTCCCAACTGCTAAGATTACAGGCATGAGCTACTGTGCCAAGGGGTTCTTTTCGGGTGCATGCTTCTTAGTGTGGCCTCCTATACTCGACGTAAGTGTGAATGTCCTGGGAGGTTCTTATCACAGTTATTGTCAAGCTACTTATTTAATGATACTTACTTTTTAATTAAAATGTAATTACATCATTTCCCACTCCAACTCTTCCCATGTAACCTCCTTGGCTCTCTCTTAAATTCATGTTCTCTATTTATTTAATTGCTACAAATGTTGCTTCTTATCTAACCTTTACTAGCAGATCCTGAAACAGTGAGGGCACAGGTTCAAAGGTGTGGTTGTAGAGGCAGAATTCCAAGAAGGCCTGTGAAGAAGGATGACATGATCTGCTGAAAGTATTTCTTGGCTTTGGGATTGTTTCTTTGGAAGCAACTATCAGTTCCACTTCCACGGGACTTGCTCACTGAAGGCTTGTGGCAAGTCTGAGGCAGGAAGGGCAAGACTGGCTGTCTGATGCATCTTGGGGTGTGCTGGTTTTGGAAGACCTTGGGAGGTGATACGGCCACTGTGGACGTCTCTGGCTGGTACCTGCCTTGGCTTCTAGGGTGGTGTGCAGAGTTTTCCACATGCATGTTGCTTGGAATAGATGCATGCTGGGTGGGCTCACCAGTGCTATTATCTTTTCCTTAGTGCTGAAGGCTTTTAACTGGGTAAATGGGTTCTTGAACTAACATGTTGCATTCTTGGTCAACAACACCCTCTTCCTGCTCTTAGGAGCACTGCGTTTATGTGAACTTATCCCCGTGGAGACATAAATATACATATATATTCTTAAACTAAAATATAAAAAATTGAAAGCAGATTCCTCAGGACCATACCACCTATCTGCAATAGTTCATTGTCCAGACTACATCTTTTGTGTGATTTTGTTCTATACTCTTGGTGTCTAGAGAGACTTCTCTTTCCTTGAATGTTAGCCTAGGAGCAATGCCGACAGAAATGTGGCCATTTGTCTCAGCAGTGAAGCATCTATAACACACATGGGCTGTTCAGGCATAAATGAGGCTCCCCTAAGAATGCCTGAGTGTCTGCTGCATATCCGACACTGATCTTGACACTGGAGATGGACCAGTGAACAGAACAAGATGTTTCTGCCTTGAGCTCACATTGAGGGGCTTAAGACAGACAGGAAATGAACCTAAGCTGTTCAGACAGGAGAAGTGAAGGAACTATGACAGGGAACAAAAGTGATTGATGAGCCCATTTTTAGATTAATTGCTGAGGAACAGTTTTATGGGAAGGTGAGGCTTGAGCTGAGGTTTGTGAGACCAGGGGGACCATCTATGAGAATCCCCTAGGCAGAGTGTGGTCAGGAAGGTTGCTGATTCAGACTACAAGGGAAGAAGACACAGGTGGATCTTCTGCCATGGAACCCACAAACAGGAAAGATGAGAGCAGACATAACCTACATTCAGATTTTATTAAAACAGCGAGATTTTAAGCAGGGGAGCAACATGATCTGGTGGACCCTTCCAAGAAGACACTGGCTACCGGGGAGAAAAGTCTGTGAGTGCAAGAATAGAAGCAGAGACCACAGAGAGGGTGGAATAGGCTAGAATACACAGAGTAAAGGGAGATGTGGCAGATCCAGGGTGCCTTTTTAAAAAATTTTTACACCCCAGTTGCAGTTTCTCTGCCCTCCTTTCCTCCCAGCCCCACCCTACCCCTGTGTTCCCACCCCCAATCCACTCCTCCTCTGTTTCTGTTCAGGAAAAGGCAGGTCTCCATGGATATCAACAAAACACGGTGCCTTTGGGAACAGAACTAAGGAGCTTGGCTTGATGACTGAATGTGTCTAGAGGGAGAGATAGGAAAATGGATAACACCTGGATAGTGACCGAGTAGACGAGTATATTATTTTCAGAGGTGAGAAAGACTAGGGGAGAGATGGACAGGCTCAGGAGCTCAGTTTATGTTTTTCCAAACATTAATCATACACTTTAGACTCCAAATCCAGACACTGAGTTGGATATGTGGGTTCAGGTGCCAGAGAAGAAGTCATTGGCAAGTCATTCACGTGAGTTAGTAGCCAGATGGCTGGACAAGAAGATACCAGTACTTTATAGCATGTAGCCAAGGTGGGGGACTAAGTAGGCAAGTGGAGCCGAGATTTGAACAACACCATGACCAGTGAAGACAGAAGACACCAGGACGGGCAGGAAAGCTAATTGCTCTCACAGTGCTTTCTTGTAGAGGAAGAGTAGTCTTCTAATTAACTTTGGCGTGGTCTTGTTGGCTCAGCTTCTAGAGAGCCTCTTGGTGTTTTCTCATCTTACAAGCATGCGAGCATCACTGAGTGGTTAAATTCATAGAAACCGTTCAATGGTTTGCTTGTTTTCACTTTATTCATGCCATCTGGGTACCCCTTCCATGGTTCTAGTCTTTGACATTAGAGCAGCAGCAATGAAGCTTGGCATTTGTATAATGCTTGTTCCTGCTAAACATGTTACAGTTCCTTTTTTTACTGGTCACCCAGCTATTCACGAACTTCCTCTAGTTTCTCCTGAATGAAGAGTTATGTGGGATTCCTTTAGTGATGGCTAAATCTTCTGCCATGCCGTGAATCCAACCTGCCTTCTGGGCTTACCTTCTGCTCCACAAATCCCTTGGCTCCACTCAACCCAGTAGTGTTACTCCTTAGAGCTCTTCCTCCACTTTCTTGCTTGGAATATCAGTCCTTGTTTCCCTTCTGCCTCCAGTCATTCTCATCACATTGTGGTGGCCTTTATCTGGTAGTGGGAGCTCCCTGCTCAGCCCTTCCCAGGACTGGTACCACTTGCTAGAATTATCCTTGTGCTATTTTCCATAACTCCGTGGTCTTCCACTTATTGGGTGCTGCTGATTTTATGTTTTGTGTAATTATGCTATGAGTTCTTAACAGTAAAATCCATCAAAGATGCCACCATGCCTCACACTGTCATTGCACAAACATGTGAGATAAACAATACCTGAAAGCCCTTCCCCTTTGATGCCCATTTGAGACAAGACAGGCAACTCGTACAAATAATGGAGACTCAGAGGAAGTGGGCTGGTAGGCACAGCTTCCACTCCATTTCCAACTTTCATAAGGCATTCTGAGCATGAATTCCTCAGCAATTTCTCTTGAGTCTCTGCTATGAGACGTGTTCAGGGGTGCTTGGCAGCCCTTGGACTGGATCTTGGTAGAGCCTCAGCTACACTGCCCCCTGCTTTTTCCTCTCAGGCCATGGAGAATGTTGGGTGTTTTGTAACCCTTTTTGCAATGGTTGTTGGTGATGTAAGGTGCCTTAAGAGTTGCTTGCTTCCTCTGATACAGTATGTTCTAGAAGTTAGCTATTGACTTTTCTGCTGTGAAAAGACTGAAGCCTAAGACTTAGTGGAATGTCATGGGATGCTCCTGACAGCCTTACAGCTAGTGTTAGGAATCCTGTTCTAGATGTTCTTCTACTTAAAAGGTTATCAAACACTTTGTTTACATACAACATTTTGCCTCCAAGCTTCTTGAGGCTTCAGGTCACAGACAGTCTGTCAGAGCTAGACTTCTCACAGATAAGATCTAGAAGGGACAGGAGCCTTGGCTCTTCAACTCTACAGGGGATGTACAGAGCCCTCAGACTCATGATGGGATTTGACGCCCAGCCAGACATTCTTGAGCTGGTGACATCCCCTTGCTGGTGGGTTATTTAGATGGTGCTACACTTAGTATTTCTGGTGGGAAAGAGGCTGAAGTTTCTTGTTGAGAGAAACAAAAATCTAGAGCACTAGAGTGTATTCATGTGTTCAGCCATCCCACCAGCATGCACTGCAGCCCTTTGCAAGGACCATCCCACCTGCATGTGATATAAAGATGGACAGCATGGTACTCCTGTTCTGGAGAGCAGGGAAACACATGCCGTCAATGGAGCACATTTCGAGAACGTTGCAGTAAAGACAGATGAGGAGCTGGGGGAAGCAGGAACAAAACTGCCCACTCAAAGGACTAACATTTCAGCTGGACCCTGGAGTAGCAATATCGGGCAAAGAGGAACAGGAAGACATTAAGAGTACAAGAAAGGCAAGTGTGAGCCAAGACACACAGACAGGAAAGGTAGCAACAATACTGAAAATAGGTTAGTGTGGCTGGAATTTTAAAATAGTGAGCTTTGCAGTGACAGAGGGTTGTGGTCAGGAGAGTCATCAGACCAGATCATGAAGTCTTACATGAGCCTTATCCTATAAATGAAAAGGATGTTTTTATGCAGGGGGATGACACTGAAGGATGAATTGTTTCCTTTATTTTCAGGTAATACTATAATCGTTTCTAGTAATCCTTGCTTGGACAGTATGAATACTTAGAGTTTTTGTTTGTTTTGTAGAGACTGGGAGACTACCTGTGCATTGCTAGGATGGTCAGCAGCATCCCTGACCCTAGTTTTATTAGTTACTTTTCTGTTACTGTGATAAAACACCACAACCAAGGTAACTTTTATAGAAGAGTTTCCTTTGGGCTCACGGTTCCAGAGGGATAAGTCATGGCAGCGAGTGGCATGGTGACCAGAGCAAGAAGTTGAGCGCTCACATCCTCAACTGTAAGCGAGTATCAGAAAGAGCAGACAAAGTAGGCAAAGTTTTAATTCTCTGCCCCACCCTGCCCTGCCCCGC
>LZPO01117691.1:26074-36337 GCA_001675575.1 Neotoma lepida
CTAAATTTCCAGATAACTTTGTGAACCCCTATGTAGTTCATTTAAGCTATATCACTAGTAATCTTACTGTTCCTTAAACCAGACAATAGGAAGAGAAATCTCTTTCGGAAAGATAGATACTCAAACTAAACACTACTTTTTAAACAATATTTACAAAATTACAAATCATATCAATTACTAATTTTTAAATTTTCATAGCAGGCCAAGCATTGATGTACTAGGCACCATAGTATATCTGAGAAAGAATATATATACAACTCTACAAGGTCTATCTCAGTAATTACATTGATTTATTAACAAAATTTCTTTTCTTTTTTTCTACTTAATAAATCTGGCTAATTAAAATAAAAATAAATTGCAAAATTTGTTAGATGAGATCTTGGCCAAGTGCTAGAGACTCCCAGTAACTCGGTAATATTTTTACTCCTGAATAAAGCGACACATTTTAACACAGCCCTTTTAGAAGGCTGTCCAAATTCATCACAAAATCTAATTGCTGTACCTGTTCAAACAAGGAGCTATTTCTTCTTGGAACTTAACATTGAACATTGGATTCACTTTTTTGACATTGACCTCTTAGGTGGCATCACGGTGGATCTATAAACTGTGGAATGCTAAAACAACATGAGAAATATGTGTTTGTCTTCTGTCACTGCCTTAACAAATCGGCAGAAATAGAGCCGCTTAACACAGCATGCTTTTATTCCCTTACAGCTCTGTAGGTCAGAGTCTGACATGGGTCACCCAGGGATGAGAAGAGGGTAAAGTCAGGGCTGCGTTCCTTTCTGAGGTTCTGGGGAGAATCTGATTCTGCCGTCCTGTTTCTAGAATGTCCTCCTTCTTGACTTGTGGAACCTTCCCTCCATCTGAAAATCACCAATGTCCCGTCTCTCTTGATGCATCCTCTGGGCATATCCCTTTCTGTTCACAGCATGGAAGTGCTTTCATTTGTAAGAGTGCATTCAATTCAACTGGGCCTGCCAGGATGATAGAGAATAATTCATCCCACCTTGACGTCCATCCCTTAATCACATCTGCAGTGCCTCTTTGCCATGTTCTTGATCCGGGGCTCCAGGATAAAGGCACACTTACCTCCAGAAGATCCTTATTTGTCTTACCACCATCTGACTTTTTTGTGATGGAATTATGTATTCTATCCCCTAAACACTCCTATGTATACTTTAATTCATTTGTACTCACTCATTCATTTCTTCATTCTAACTGTAGAACATTTACAAAGTACCTGTTCAGTCTACTGGGAAGATAGCTGATTTCGTTTCCTCTAGCGCATTGCTCTTGGGACTAAATGCCAGTTTAGCCTGTTTGACTGACTTTCTGCTCTTAAGGATCGTAATTTCTTTTAGATTGTGGAATGTTCCCAGCTGAATGCAAGAGGAACCAAGTGTGAGAATCAGCACACCATGATCCTCAGTACCTACATAAACTTTCCTGGTCAAAATGCATTTGCTTGTACCTTTAAACAATACAATATACATTCAAAAATTTAATTCTTTTCCAATATTTTAAATTTCTACAGTAATATGCAATTGTAAGAAAAAGAGCAAAGTGAATTAATTGGAGTTTGAAGCCATGTAATAAGAAAATCCATGTGATTTGCCAATTTTTGAGGCCAAAATGGAGAATTATAGAGAAATTTCCCTGCAGATCTCTTGAAGCTGCCAAAGCAGACAGCCAAAATGAAGTTTATAGTCACTCATATTTTTCAACCATGTGTCTCTCATTGCCAATTCAGACATGCTTTCTCTGTGACCTTGAGAAAGCCACCTGATCACTTATCAGTTTCACATCTAATAAAATTAGGTTAATTTCTTTTACAATAAATTGTTACCCGAATCTGTGATACACAGTTTCAATTAGTGAAGGGATGTACTGGAGTTTCCATCATAAACCAGTAAACTGAAATAATATAGAGCTGGAGGCTATCTGTGGGACATGGATTGATAGACAAAGTACCAGGCAGGATCTTTGTAGACACACCCATTCCCATTTCTTCCAGCAATCGCCTCTGCTTTGCCGTCCTGTGGAAGAGCATTCCTCCCCCATGCTCTGTTTCTCATGGATATAATTCCGAATGCACTATGCACTTTAAAAACATGTGTGGTTGCCTATTAATTTTGGAAGTTCATCTTTAGACATTAAAGAAGATTTTTTTAAAATGAAATTCTACCCTGAAATTAAACAAGAAAGTAGTTAATTGTCTAATTTGGGTTCTAGTTCTCTTTCTTGATTAGTTTGAAATATCTAGTTAAAATTTTGCCAAAGCAAATAATTTCTTTTTAATAAAGAATACAATTTTTTTCTAATTATCAGGAAATTGGACTGTAAGAGCTGTTTAGATCCATATTCGAAGATTGTTTTTGGAAACTAAAATTTTAAAAGAATCAACCCAAGAGCTTTGATGTCAGGCCTATTTTTGTCTCAAAGCCTCATTATGCCAATACCATGCTGTAGCTGTAATGTTTTTAACTCTTTAGTCTTTAGTTTGCTCATTGAAAACTGAGTTCTACCATATAGAAATGTGAACAGCAAATAAATTAACAAATGGAAAAAGCTTAGATTTTACCTGAAACACAGAACAAGTTGAATCACAGGTATTGCTTAATTTTTCCAGTAAAACAATGACTCTTTATTAAAAAATCATCTTTAATGGGATTGGAATAAATGAAAAATAAGGTCTTTACCAAATTTTAACTATTTTGCTATTGATGTGATTTGTGGACAAAATTATTGTGAACTTTTCTTTAGAATACTTTCTTATTTTAGCCTCAGAGTATTATTTATAACAAGCCTCAAAAAATTTTACCTAGATTTCAGAAAGAAAAAAACAATGCACAAACATCTTGACTTTTCTTATAGACACAAATACTGATAAATTCCCAAGCTTGGCCAAACACTTGAATTTCATAGCCTGAATGGGTCATATTTTACTGAAGCTCTACCAACACAAAGAAATTTGAGATGGAAAACCAATTTGTTTTATCAATATGGAGTTGATAAAGTGTCTGTGATCTTTGGATTTCTATACTTTACTTTTCTAAAAAAAAGTTAATGCAATGTATCTCCTATTGGGAGGAGGGAAACAAACCCCATTCCTTGATAAGAAAAAAGAGAAAGCTGGCAACACCGGTTTTTATGTTGTGCCCTATCCAGCTGACACTGTCCTTTTGGAGAAGCCAATGACTTGTTAGTACCCCTAGCAGCAGTGTGAACAGATGCGTCCCTGACAGGCGATGGATGGTCAGGGTCCATCTGGCCAGTGCAGCTCGGACAGAAATGATGTATACAGCTTCATCAGCGAATGACTGTCATCAATCCTGGGCCATGGATAGCGTAAATGACAGCCATGCTGCAGCTGAGACCCCAGGTGTGAGACTGAGGAGGACTGATTTAAGAATGCTGGGTAATCAGGAATGTATAGGCTCCTGGACTTTAATTTGTATCTTTAACCTCCTATAAATATCCTGCTCTACTGTAGCCAGTATGTGTTTTTTAGTGTCTCATCATGAAATTAGCTTCAGAATGACGGCTGTTCTTTGCTCCCTTTTAACTACTGATGATTTCGGCTCCTAAGCTTCAGGTCTAAATGTACGAGGTGTCCTGGCCACTCTGTGGTGTGCACACAACTTAATTATTATCTCATTGATTTTTCATATATTTCAATTTTCTCTTCTTTAAGTCACAGTGGCTATCCTATTCGGATCTTTTGGCTTTCTTTCCATGATTTCCTTATGGAATCATCTGAAGTAAAAAACGGTTTTGTTTACCTCCTCTCCTCTCCAGTGATGCCTCCACTCCTCTCAGGAATGTCTCCCTGCAACAGTCTTAAGGAGGCCTGTCTGTGCAGACCATCCACAAAGGAAACTTCCAGTTAGTACAATATCTCAGAAAGAAAACAGTGTCCCACTGCTTATTCACCAACAAAAGGTACCTGATTTTTAAATGGTTTCTCTTTAGTATGCATTAAGGAACATGCATAATTTGCATCTATTAGCATTTTATTATACCACTGGCACTGGGGAAGGAAAATGAAAACAATTATTGTATCCTCAGAGGACATTTCTTTACTTATAACTGTTTTACAATAAATCATTTTTGTTTATCAGTTTACTGGATGCAGTAAATGCAGAAACTGGGGACTGAGAGGGTCCTAAAAGCCTGGGAATTCATAGAGTGGCTCCACGTGTTTGCACAGAAAGCTCTTCAAGTTCTTCTAACTCATTAGAAAGAATTATGTCAATTACCACCAGCAGATCTGGAAACATTTGAATCTGATGGAGGGGGATTCCCCTGCCCCCAGAGTATCCAGACATTAGACTCTCCCTCGTTCTAGCGAGTTAGTGAAGTCAAGAGAGTTTCTCACAGAGGCTAACCAATGAGAATTCCTTTCCCCAGACTGGAATATAGTTGCCTCTCAAGCTGACCAGCAATTAGGGAGAGGGGTGTGGCGAACTCAAGACAGTATGTTCCCTTCCAGTAAAGGCTATTCCAAAAGCATTCCAGACCAGAGAAAGGTCATTTACTATTACTATACTTGAAAGGAGAATGAGATAGGAGACAATGTTACAAACCAATAAGCATCCTTGCATACATTTTAAAAGCATGATGATTTTGACATTGTTCCCTGATCTTGATGACAATATATCCTAGAAAAAGATAAAAGAATTCAGCCATTTTCCCTCATATTTCTTCTTAAGAAATTTAAGTATTCCTTAAGTGACCAATGCAAAAGTCACTGTATCCTAGGATAAGAACTGAAAGTAAAAATGCATCGTCATGTAGAGTCAGAAGCAGGGAAACTGTTGGCAGAAGACTGCCCTGTTTTAGCAATAAACCAATCATATGATGTGCCAAATAACTTCTGAATTATGGGATAGCATTTGAATAGTATAATAGCTGCATGAATAAGTATAAAATAATGGAGAGAGGAGAGAGAGGCAGGAGAAAGAGGGAGGGGGAGAGAGAGAGAGATAGACAGATGGGGGCAGGGAGGGGACAGAAAAATGGGGAAGCCTCTCTGAACTTTCAACCTGATTTCTATAGACATTTTACTCTCAGGCCTGGCAGATATCTTGAACATAGGTTCAAGAACTGAAAGGTACAGCTGTCATTATTAAGAATAACACACCAACTGATGCCTGGAGGTGGAAGTCAAAGTGAACAAATTAAAGAAGTCTGCTCTGCCAGTGAAAATGAATCTGAAAATTTCTGTTTCTGGATGTCAAGAATAAAGCTAGAGAACTGAAGAGTCTTAAAAATACAATGGGCATTGTATCAATAGTTTTCCATAGTTATTTGTGCTTCACACATATTTTTATGAGCTTAGATGCTTAGTAAGGATACATTTATTATAATAAAATAGACAGTTTTGACTATAGATATTATTGACTTCAAGAAGTTCCTAATTGAGTTAGTCTTTAGATGAAGGCTATGATTTCAGGATGACAAATATTGATTGCAGATAATATCATTTATAGACATGAGTGGAAATTAAATATTTTTACAATTATTTGAAATCTAGTGAACCCATAATTTCTAATACTAACAGTTCTCATCTAGCAGTCAAGGACCGTAAAAGTCATTCTCCAACTTCGGATGCATTTCCTTTGTCTCATGAGTAGGTGAAACTTTGGCATTCTGTCTGATAGACACACCTATCCCAGCTAGGGCAGCATACTCAGAGACCCCTACCACCTGCAGAGCACTGACATGTGCTTTACATTCCTCAGATCTTTCTCTACTTTTGCTTCTTCTTTTTCCTTTACTGCTTCCTTCACCTTTATTAGCAAACTTCTATAGGAAGCTTCCTTTGTCTGATTAATGCAAGTTCCCTGTAGTCAGTATCTACATTTGGGTCCTTGTGCAGTGGCCACTTCACCAAATCCTTCCATGGTTCCAGAGACTGACCTGACAGGGACAGAGGGGAAATGAAGAAAAGACTAACAAACCCCAGGATCTGGTGGGCCTGACTTTCTCATGGAGAAGCCNCAGCATCACCGAGCTGAGTGTGTTTATTTTATAGAGTTGAACAGAGAGATGAGGTTGTTGCAGGCAGCTGAATAAGGAAGAGGGTGGTTAACACAGAGATAAATAACAATTCAGGGTTTATGGTATACAGTCAGATCAGAGAGACAGGGTTAGTGAATCTCAATTGGAACAGGATCAGACTATATCATGGGGGCAAGGGAGGGAAGCTACAGTGAACACACTATCAGCATTCACATTTGGACCAGAAACCAAGGCTTGGATGCTCTCATGGGGCTGAGGCATTGGTCTAAGACATGGCCTTACCCGTGTCAAGCAATACATACCCACTCAGGACTTCACTTAAGCACTACGCTCTCGCCTTGCTCTGTGCCTACCTTAGTTCTCTTAAAGCCAGGTTCTGATAGCAATCAAGAACAAATGATAGAACCTTCCAGAAACACAGTTTAACCCTTAGCTTACTTGGTGAGGTCTTTTTCTGAGCTCTCTTTGTTTCTCGATAACGTCTTTCTGTTGCAAGCTGACGAAACTGTCTTTGTGTCTCAGAACTGATGATGTTTCTTTTAGAAGCATTTTTCTACCTTGGATGGTTTTAGTAGAGTATATTAGGAGCAGAGAGCTGAAAATAAATATTAATTCATATAAACCTNTTTCCTGCTCCGACAGGAGTCATAGTGACACTCTAACACAAGCCACAGGGTAGAGGGCATTATATGTATTGGGGACTAATGTATATGGTATTAGTAGTATGTCTCTTTGCCTGGAGGATGTCATGTAGGAATGTGAGGTGACACTAGGTGGATGATGAAGACTTTGAGATTTCTAACAGTACTAACCTGTACTTGAAAATGAAGACAAAACATGCATTTTTCGGAGGTTTTGTGCTATTGTGTGAATAATAAAAACATCCAGACCCTCTACTGTCAAAGTGCAAGGCAGGCTCTTGATTTGAGAGGGAGTAAATCCAATACAAAGCAGAATTTAGATGCCAAATGCTAGAAAATTTGTGGAATTTAAAAGATCAAAATATAACCTATTTGATTTCCTTCCTCCAGGAAAAATTACTTTCTTTTTTAATGTGATGGCAGATGTATTTTCATCTAGACAGTGACATGAAGCTCAGGGGAAGGCACACTAGTTGATTACCAGAGATGGAATTTAAAGCAATTTAAAATGGAGAGGAATACAAAAATTTAGATCTTAACCCTGATGCACTAAATTACAGTGTAAGAGCACCATGTATAGATCATATGTACATGACGAGTGGGTGGCTTTCTATTCCTCGTTATCCTCCAACTCACAATGCTTCATAATATAAGAACTTAATATTCATTAACTGAATTGTAAGAGTTTTGAAAAATCTAAATCAGTTAATTTATTACATTAAGGGCTATGCAAATTTTACATTATTACTTAGAGACTCAATTGTGTAAATGTATTTCACTCTGGAGGTAGAAAAGCTAGAGCAGACATCAATGGTTGATTGTAGAGTGAGCACTGGTTTAGAGTGATTACTTTGGGATCCTATTCCAAATGGTGACCAACCTTAAAATGAGCAAAGGGGCATTTGGGTGGCACCAANCATATGCACCAAAAGATGGCAGCCACAAAGCACAAAAAATGAGGATTGGGATCTTTGCATTGTTCTGGACTTTATTTTGAAACCTCAGTTAAAAAGTCATAGTCTTATTCAATACTATAAGAGAGTTGTTGTTGGTGATAGGTTTTTTGTTTTGTTTTTATGCTAGCATTAGTGTCTATCTTTGGAACTATTGAATACATGTCAGCTTTCCATTTCTAAAAATTAAGCAAATGGACCAAGGGAATTGGACACACTTAGCTGTTCTTTCTTTCTTTTTTAATCAACCCAGTACCCTTCGGACAAGCACCAGTGAAGCCCGACATCATGGCACATTTCCTCACAATCTACTCACACTCAGCCACCACCTAGGAGGAAAAGGAGTACGAGGGCTATTGAGCACTGAGAATTTCTCCAATGAATCACAATTATGTGAACACCTGTGCTAACTAAGTTTGTGCTGAGCCACTGTGAAAATTTGCAAAGTGCTCAACAGCCCTGAGAGTTTCTCATTTATTATCTCAGGTGGGGTGGTCTGCAACTGTACATTAGGTTGCAATGTGAACCATGTAAGGACATGCATTCAAGACCTCATCTAGGACCTTTTCATTCTACCTGCAGGGTACAGCTGTGCTTCTTAATAGGCCAGAGTTCTGCTTCTGAATGTCTGCCCAGAAAAGTTAAGGGCAAATACAGAATTCCTTCTCCTCCAAATGAGGTGACTTTAGAACAGGCAGCACATTCACTTACATTTCAAGATGAATTTATCATGGGATTGATCTTGGAAAGAACCTAAAAATCAATGGGGTTTTTATNAATCTATAACCTTGTAATATATTAAATTGTAAAGGTATCAAAATTCTACAGGATGAGAAAGAATTTTACTCATAAGAATGAATTTTAAACTGTTCACAAATTCTGTCCTTGGTAGGTAAAAATGTAGGAAAACCAGTTTAGATGCCAAGAAATTTATAGACAGACTCTTTTGAGCGAATGATTGATGAGAATTGGAAAAATAATTTATGAATGAAGTCATCAAAATAGCTAAAGCCTTGATGTAAGCAGTGAGATTGAGATCCTTGAATAAGCTGCATACAGGGTCCATTGTTGATTGCAGAATATTCATTATACATAAGTCCCAGACAGTGGCTTTCACTGAAAGTATCCTCTGTATTAAGAACTAGAAACTACTATGTAGTCTCTGAATGTTAATGGAGTTTTAAGAACAGAAATTTCTGTGCATTTCTATAGAAACAATAGATAGATTAAACCGAGAACCTTCAGTGAAAATTTTATTTGCTGCATTAAATAGCTAAATTGAATAGAAGATAAACTCAGAGACAGGATACAAGGCAAGGATCTTCTCTGACACTTATTCTAAGTATTACTCTCAGAGCATCATGCTATACACACAGGACAGGTACAGAGTGCTCAGTGACTAGTGTAGTCGTTATGGATAGCAAGCATATGATGTGAAACAGCAGGAGATGATGGGAAGGGAAACCCTGATGCTATGGAGCAGAGCAGCTCAATGAACCAGTCATTACACTCCAAGGAAATGACTGTAGCTTTGGCAGCACATGAGAGGATGTTAGGATATCATAGATGTTTCCCATTTGGTTCTGGATTTAGCTGGGAGATAGAAGAACCCTGAATGTGTAAGCTTTGATCNCCTTCCCTTAAAGGTTTTCCTCATCTGGGTTTCGGTCATTCCCTACCATTAACTGAAAAGATAACTCTTTCCCCTGCTGTTGTCCCTGTAATTAGATGAAAGGAGAAATAAGATGCACAGGCGATGCATTGCTGATAGTGTCTTGGCTTAATGCCAGAGTCTTCTAATGAAAATTAACGCTTTCTGCATCTGGGTCCACTCCAACTCCTTGAAGAGAGGAGTTTATAAGGCTAGGTGAGTGGAGTAGGAGGGGAGAAAAAGATTTGTAGGATAGAATAGATCCATATATCATTTAGGAATTGGGTTCATTTGGGTTTCATGAGCACCAAGCGTATGTTAATCACTTGACACACACTATCTCATTTAATCCTCCCAACACAATGCAGGAGTAATGGCTCCTAACCCATTCTTCAAAACAAGAAAAATGAAGTTGAAAGTGGGTAACTAGTCCATGCTCATGCTAGCTTCAGCCTGGAACCCTTGACTAGCTGTTGTCAAATCTCAAGATTTTAACTCCTACAGAATACTGTCTCCTAGTGGCTGGAGTTTGATAAGCATCCAGCCAAGATCAGTTGCTGAGAGGGNAGTGTTTCTCCTAGTGGGGATGTGATAGTAACCCTACAGGCACAGTTCTCTTATCTCAAAGGCATGTAGAAAGTGTTTGTCAAAATTATCTAGATGCTTTATATCCTCCAATTATTTTTTAAAATTTTTTTTATTGAAAATAGATTATTCTGTCATACAACATCCTAACCACCACCTGTAACCTCTGCACATGTGTTCATGAAATCACACTCACAAACACACACATGTGCTCACACATGTAGACACATAATCTTACCAAGTGTTTATATATATATAAATATATATATATTTATATATATAATCTTTTTTCCTCTTTACCCACCAAAACAGAATACTTAACTATCCTTTCTTTTTCCCCTGATATTGTGAGTTACTGGCTAACAATGCTTATAAACAAATTCACTCTCTGTGCAGAGATGGCCAA
>LZPO01117692.1:22797-34004 GCA_001675575.1 Neotoma lepida
ACACACACACACACACACACACACACACACACACACTTTGGGCATATTTTGGTTAAGGTTTCTTCCCCATGAAAATTGCTTTTCTACAATTAGCATCTGGTTAGGATCATGGTATTTGTATCTTTTAATGACTGAAGATGCATTCTCTCTTCCATTCCTGCTTGTGCATCCTGTTGATCACCAAAGCACATAAGATGCCCTTGTCTCATCGGCAAAAGAACCTCATACAACATGACACAGAAAATAGATAAATTCCATTTACTATTTTAAAAACATTCTCATTAGGATGTTTTATTATAACATTCACCACCAATTACAGTAACATCTAGGAGAATGAGGAGGTTTGACTGGGTCTCAAAGCATCAAAAGCATCTATATAACAAGACTATGAACTTCATCAGCAAATTGCTATGGGCAACAGGTTTGAAAATACGTAGCATTTACTGAGGTGGAGAACTTCCCTATCACTGCATAACTGCTAAATACTTGGCTTGCCAAAGGTGACAGAAGATAGACCTGGAATCCATCATTATGAATCCCTAGCTACAGAGAAAGCAGGAATCTAGCTAGTCAAGAGTGACCTCTTCCTCCTAAGCACAGTTAAACATTGTCTGGCTCTGAGTTCACTATCCTGAATTAACCTGAAGGCCATGGCTAGCTGTGTTCATGACAACAATTTAAGATTCTACTTGCTGGTTCTAAATGGTGTCTCATTTCTTTTTGTTACCATGCACACCTGAAAATTCACAACCATCCCTTTTCTTGTAGCTTAAACTTTCACCTTTGAGTTTGAACTCAAGTCAAGCATCACTTTGATGGTTCTTTTCTTTTTCAATGACTGTTTTCTTAGTTGTCTTCTTTGCAGTTATTTTTATTTTATATCTATGCAGCTTTGCTCACATGTCTATCTGTGTACCGCATGCATGTCTGGTGCCAGAGGAAGCCAGAAGAAGGTGTCAGATCCCTTGAAACTAGAGTTACTGAGGGTTGTGAGCCACCATGTAGGTCCTGGGCATCCAGCCCAGGTCCTCTGGAGGAAAAGCCAGTGCTCTTAATCTCTAAGCCACCTCTCCAGTCCTGGTTCTTTTCCTTTAAAAAATGACTTTTAAATTACAATTTATTTATGCAATTATGTGTGTTGGTATGCCTGTGTGTCGGTATGTATGCATGCCACAGTGAATGGTAGAGGTCAGAAGACAACTCCACAGTAACTAGTTCTCACTTTCTGTCATGTGAGTTCTGGGGATAAAACTCAGGCCATCGGCAGCTCTGGGCAATTGGGATTAGTCTCTGTGCTTTTCCTCAAAGGAAACAAGATCCAGCAAGATTAGATGCTCTGTTAGGGGCTTCAAATCTACTTTTTTGGAATAAAGTAACTGTGTTACTTCTTATAACTTTATACCATGATAGAAGAAAGCCCAAGAGCTATGTTATTCTGCTTAAAAAACAAAACAAACAAGAAAACAAAACCAACCAAACAAAACCCCAGTGGTTTCAACATGTTCCCTGTCTTTTCACCTGAATGCCTGTACCTCCACACACTGCTTTTCACGAGGCCTTGCTTTCCCTTTATGTCCACACCTGTATAACTCCTTCCTATGGAAAAGGCAAGTGAAACTGTCAAAGGCCCTGCCCTCTGTAACTTTATAATCAGTAACAGAGGGTGAGAAATACGACAACAGCACTAGCTCCCAGGTAAGTCATCAGTAAACGGACTTCAGTGGAGACCATACCATGCCAAGCCCATCAGTAGCAGGTTCAATGGAGCAGCCAGTCTTCCTCCAAAACCCGTTTGCAAAGCTTCTACGTTGCAATGGAGCTAGAGTGGAGAGTGCACAATGCTCATTGTTCATTACTGTTTGGACANTAGCATCCTCTCCAGCCTCAGGCTTGCCTCTTCTGGAAGCACTCCTCCAGTATCACAAGTCATCTTCATTCAGAGCAAAGAAAACTTTTCATCAGTTCTGCTATCAGTAAGTCCTCTCTTTATTTTGAGTATTTGTCTAGCTCACTATATGTCACTCTTAGCTGCCCCACCTAATGTGTGTGTGTGTGTGTTGGGGCTGAAGTCAGGCTTTGAGACGTGCAAGCAGTCTTGATGCAATAAGCTACAAAAAGTCATTCAGGGATCTATGTTCAAGTGATTGTCACTTTTATTACATTTCAAAGTAGAATGAACTTAGGGGTAGAGGACGGGTAAGAAAGAGACTTTCCACAGCCCTTAAGAAAAAAGCATTTCTTCATATTTTAATGCCTGGACTGGTAGTCAAAATAGTATAAATTGCTGATTTGATATCTTTCTATGTTCCTATTAAATGACAATATTGTCAAAGGAGACAGAAAGTTATGCAATACATAATGTTAGGCATGAAACAGGTTAAATATATTTGGATTGTATCTGAGGCCAAGAAAGTCAAGGGTGAGGGGGACTTTGTTGGAGAACCTTCAGTCATAAATGGGGTAAATCCGAGTTAGTGGTGAAGTGATACCAGCAATGACATCACACAATGGCATGCAATCTAATGTGGAAGGCGGTATTGCTTTATAAAATTTTAACTTTTTGTCAAGGACCCCAGTCATCAGACTGTTGGTGATGTATACATACGTGATGCTTTTAACGTTTTTAAATGGAAACTTTAGTTCACATAGTTCCAGGAATTTGACGTGTGATTTCTGCAATCTGAGAAGATTTATTTTCAGATAGGCATTGTTTATTGGTGGTTTATTATTCAGAGAGAAAGTATTTATAAAGAAATTGTCCTCTCTAGTCTCCGTGTCAAACTCTGCTGAGGAAATCCTCTCAGAGCCAGCTGGTCTCAGAACTCAGAATCTAGCCTGCATTTCTTTCTTTCTTTCTTTCTTTCTTTTTTTTGTAGATGTCATCCTGGGCATTGTAAATCATGTATGTGTACTATATAATTATATTGTCCATGGATTTATGCAACTCTATTGCATATTTCATTACTTTTTCTTGGTCTACTTATTAAAACTACATTTTACATGTCTAATAGTGCAATTCAGATTGTACCAAATACGAAACTCTGACATACAGGCATAGGGAAATGATGCTTGAGCAATTTACCAGAGTCNCTGAAGGACAGGAGAATTACCTTTCTTTTGTAATGAGCTGTGGAGGGTGGTTTGGGCTGCTTTTTCACATTCCTGATTCCTCTATCCACCTTTCTTTCAAAATCTAAAGCCCCTGTCAGGTGGTGGCAGAAACCTGAACCGTTCTTCCCACCATGCCCTTGTCCAAGGCAAGATGGAGGTTAAANAAGGGTGAGGGGCCCTTGTTGGTTTGCAGGAAATCCTAACCCCTACGAGATGCTGTTCAGAATCCAAACAGGGTTCAGAACATAAACATTCCACGTAATTTGTTGTTTCCATACATCATTTGCCTCATAAAAAAAAGAGCTGAAAAAAATTTTAATGTGTGACTACAGTGACAGAGAGTGGGTGCCAACAGCTCTCTGGATGGCTTTTTATCTCATTCCCTTAGTGAAAACAGTTAACTAGGCACTGGTGAGAGATTCTGTAACTGCGCAACACAAAGCTGGCGCCAGCGCCAAGTGTGGCGTGCCAGATGTGCGAATCCATCCTGAGCGTGGCATCCGCAGCCCCACAGCTCGCCATAGCCATTAATCTGGAGACCTCTGGGAGTTCCGGGGAGCGCTGTAAAACCCGGCCCCTGCCAAGGCTGCATCAGATAAAGCCATCAATGCATTGTAAAAAAGACACAAAACCTATTTCATGGGCTGCACTGATCAAGCAATTACAATCATTGACTACATTAAGCAAAGAAACAGCGGGGTGCCCTATAAAATTGACTGCCAACTTGAATAATCAATAGACTCCATGTAGAGTAAATTAAATAACTGAAAAACTATTTGGAAACGCTGAAGTTAAAAAGCCAATCAGTAATCCCTCACCCATGGCAAAACAATCCTGCTTCCAAAGATTCTTTGGTTTGCTTGAATTTTTTATCCCTGGGAAAACCTGGAAGAGTGTACCAGGGAGAGGGAATTTTCATCACCCTCTCTTTTCCTCTTCCTTAACTTCATTCAATCTGAATGTGTTTATAATCGATCAGTGTTCTCTTCCTGTCACCTGTAGCGGCATACATACCCAAATCAAGAAGGTTTTGACCAAGGGCTACCATTCTGAAGAGAAGCACTAAGGTCTGATAGAGTTCAAGGTTTAACCTGAGGCTTGAAATCACAAGACTATCTTACGCATGTAAAATAATTTAGGAGATAGGTGTCTCTCATTATTAATTTTTTTTCATAAGATAGGGCCNTACATGCAAAGAGAAGACTATGTACAAGCTTTTTGGAGAATGTCACTGATTTACCTGGTCTCCATAAACTCTCCTAGAGGGTTTTAGAGGACACAAGAACCAAGATAAAATTGTACATTTCCTTCTTGTTATTTTTCTTGATTTTGCTCTACTGGAAAGTAACAAAATATATTCACAAAAATAAACATTAATTTATACTTCATGTTATTGGTACCATGAAAAGTTTGCATTATTTTTCAAGGAATTATTTATTCATTTATACAGATGCATATTTGTTTGTTTCAGGCTAGAGAAAACACAATTTCACAGGCGGTTTATTTATTGTATTATTAGAAAACCAAGAAGAAAAATCGATAGAAATGTGAAAATGATTTTTCTTCATAAATAAATGTGCACACACACACACACACACACACACACACACGGAGAGAGAGAGAGAGAGAGAAAGAGAGAAAGAGAGAGAAGGAGAGCCATTTTTGGCAAATTTTCTTTGTGATTAAAGTATAATGATAAAGATTTCAGACCTCAGAAATGAGCTTATTTAGTAACATATCTGGACATAAAATGTATACAACAGCAGGAAAATTGCTAGTATTTATGTGTGCTTACAATGATATTTTTCCACTAAGAGAGGTTTTTTTTTTTTTAAAATTGTATCAGAGACAATAGAATTTTCTTTGTAGTCAAGACTGTTTCTGAAAACAATATATAATGTAATAGTACAAAGACACCCGTGGCACTGATGAATACATCATTAAGCAGGCATTATTGCTGTTCCCACTGAATATAAGATCACCCTGATATTATGATGATTTGCATATTAACAAAAATAATACTGAGGTGTCTTTAATGTGGCATTTAAATTAACTCTTCAGAGCATGCAGGTTCTCTGGAGCCAGACTAGAGAATAAATTGCAGGGTGAATATGGAACTAATTGTCACCAGCAGGGCTTCTGAACCTAGGTAACTAGAAAATATNTTTGTGTTATTACCTTCAACATGTTGATGTGTTTTATAGTCCTGCCTACAGAGGAATACAACAGATTAGTTGTCAATAAACAGCTTGCCTTACCACTCTGCCTCCTTTCCTATTAAATCTAATGGAGACAGAACCCTCTGAAATGGTGACTTTAATGAGCAAACTTTATTTTAAAAAACTGCACCAAAAAGGGGAAATATGATGAGCTAAAAATGATTATATGTCACAATAAAATTCTCCAACTTGTCGGCTGATGAGATGATAATGTTGCCTATAAAAGCAGAAAGAGCCAAGTGCTGCTGAGACCCTGATAAAATGTCTTATTGAAATCTATTGTATTTACTTCTTATTAGATTCTGAACTCAAATAGATCTTGATTGTCGAGAGCTTGGGTATTTAAAAGCTTTAAGATCATCAATTACATTACTCATAATTTCCACATCTGCCTTCCCCACTGCAATTCAGAGGGAGAGAAAGACTCTTTTAACACAGTCTTCCTGCAACTTGATTACTGGGAGACTCTGTTACAATGTGCACTTGAAATACTGTTACGATGTGAACTTCACTGCAATTTTCCATTTTGTGGAACTCCTCCTACATGGATAGCTTTGAGTAATAATTGAAATAAAATGCTAAGAGTTCTGCCAAACCAAGAGGGAGAAACGGAGAGTCACCCTACACCTAGAGCCCTGTAGGGAGGGCTCCCTTCTGGAGCTACCCTGTTTACCTGCCTGCTAAGAGTAGCTTGAGCGGAGCTAATATGCATTTCGACTTAAACAAAATAANAATTTAAATGGGCATTATGTAATTGAAGAGGAGTTTGGTTAGGTTTATGTTGGGTAGAAGTATGCTATAGGGATTAGGGACTGGGAGAATTCCCACTGTCAGGATGTTGCCAGATAGCTCTTGTTCACAGCATCCTGGTGGAGAGAACAACTGGGGACTAGTTTCCAGTTCCCTGTAGGGCTGCAATGTNTGCACTGTTCAAGTGCTTAGATAGAAACAACTTAAACTTTAACTGCTCACCTTCCACTGGAGCAGCTCTTAGCATGACATTATACACACATACTAATGTTTATGTATCTCACTGGGTCTCACCAGAGCCAAGGAACAGGATGAGGGAGGACTCGGTCTTTAAGTAGATATGCCAGGACCTGTGGAGATGGCTCAGTGTGCAAAATGTAGGCTGCACATGCATGAGGACTGAGTTTAGAACTCGAGCAATCATGTAAAAAAAAGCCAAGTGCATAGTAGCATGTGCTTATAATCTCAGCGGTGGNAGGTAGAGATAGGGAACCCCTACAGCTTGTTGGCCAACCAGCCTGGCCCTACCAGGGAGCTCCAGGTTCAGCAAGGAACCTTTGTTTGAAAAATGAGGAGGAGAGTAATTGAGAAATACATCTGGCATTGAACTCTGGTCTCCACAGGCAAGCACATGCAGACACACATGCATCTCACCATTACACACACACACACACACACACACACACACACACACACACACACTGCCTGTCTTTCTCACACACAGAGAAATATTAGGTGCAAAAAGTACACAGCCTTAAGAAGGTGATGGAGTGGGAGAAGGCTGAAGATATTTAGTAATGCTTCTTCCTGAGGACAAAATGTCCCTGCAATCCTTCTCAGAGATGCTCTTCCTAGGGGACAGCTTTTAGTTTATACTGTCTTTATTTCAGTGAAGAATTGGTCCTAAGGTCACAACCTGAGAAAATGGAACCATATCATCCACCTTTACCCCACCCCCCATCCTAACACACAGAAACACGTGTTCATTCACAGCCTGGGGAAAAAGAACCTTATCATCCATCCTAACATGAAGAAGCACGTGCTTGTTCTTGACAACCACTGTAGAATCCGGAGAATTCTGTGACTTGTTCATCAGCTAAAGGTGGTACTCAGTATTTAATCTGTATTATTTTTTAAATTTTATGCAATTCCATTTTTCCATTATGATTTGATGCTGTAATCAATGTAATAACAACAGTTTAATGAAACAGACCTTCATTGATTACGTAAACTAACTTTCAAACTTTGACAAAATTTGATTTGGTATACCTTGTTACGTTATTGTAGATCACATTTACTTTATTCCAGGGTTCACTACTTATTTTAATAGTATTTGATGACTTTCATTTTAAAAAATCATTCATAGAGTAATCACTTAGTCACTCGCTATTTCCTGTGAACTGAATTGGTTCACAAAAATATAGATAAATCTTATTTAGACTGAAATATTTCTTAAAGAGAAAGTCTTAGTTGTGAGGCAATGAAGTCACTTATAAGACATTGTCCACATAAAACCACAACTTTCCTCTTAAGGGAAATAAGAGGTAGTTTATTCTGGAGNGAAATATAAGTAACTTAGCCTGGAAAATGGATTNAGATTGCCCTAACATGGTGATAGTTTCATGAATTTTATGGTTATAGACTAAAGGATCTGGATCTGCAATATTCTAACTCTCCACAGTGAATGAATTTTACTTTTTTAACAAAATAAGTATAAAAAGACAAAAGCCATCATATCAAAGTTGGACTAGACAATTCACCAGAAAAATAAACGAGCCCCAAGAGAAGATACAAGAATCAGAGACCCACTTGTTCACACATTCAGGATTCCTATAAAAATACTGAATGAATGATAGTTATAGTATATATGAAGAGGACCTGGTACAGACCTGTATAGGCCTTATGGTTTCAGCTTCACTCTCTGAGAGTTCATATGAGCTTTGTTCTGTTGTTATAGAGGAGCTTGTTCTCCTGATGTCCTCCATCCCCTCTGCCTACCTCCCTTCTGCCTCCTCCTCTTTGGTGTGGTACCCTGAACTCTAAGGGAAGGGATTTGATGGAGACATCTCCTTTAGAGATGCTTATTCCAAGTCTCTGAGTAATATCTGGTGTGGGTCTCCATATTTGTTCCCATCTGCCATAGGATGAAGCCTTTCTGGTAGCAGAATATTGTTAGAAGTCATCATTTTATTGCTACTTTAAAAAAAATCAGTAGTATTTTGTTTTCCCCTAGGTCCCTGGGCTATCTACTCTTAGTTATTGGTTGTCAAAGCAGTATCAGGTATGGGTTCCATTTTCTGGAGTGGGCCTTAAGTCAAATCAGACATTGGATGGTTACTCCCACAAGGTTTGTGCCACCATTGCCCTAGCATATTTTGCATGTAGGACAGGTTGTAGATCTTTTGTGATCGGGTTGGTGTATACATTTCTCTTTTGGTAGCCTTCAGAGTACCTTTCCATGTCAAATACACTAAAACNATGGAGATGAAGGTTCTATATAGGCACTAACACTTGACCTCTCCATGTTCAATGAGTTGTGCAGATGTAGTCTTCAGCAATGGGGCCTTGCCATCAGTTTATGGAGAGCAACTGATTGTCTTGGCAACAGCCTAGGTTGTTTGGGGATTTCTATGAGAACCTTTCAGCCAACAACTCAGTTAGATGAAACCCAATCCCAATGCTAGAGGTGTCCTTTGGTGACAAGGAACGGCCAGTTGGGGTTCCATCTCCCCCATTATTTGGAGACTTCATTAGGACTGCCTGCACACACTATTGGCAGTTTCCACTGTACCAGGTTTCCATACTGCCCCTCAAATGCCCTTCAGTTCTTGCTTTTTCCCCTCTCATTCCCTCACTCAATCCCATATTTCTTCTCCCTTCCCATCTGATCTTCCCATTCTCATCCCTCTACCCCAGCTCCAGTCCATCCATAAAATCCATTCTCTTTCCCCTTCCCAAGGAGATTCATGTGCCCCCTAGCCCCTTCCTCTATGCCTAACCTTCCTGTGTCTATAGATTGTAGTTTGGTTTTCATTTATTTAATGGCTAATATTCAGATATAAGTGAACATGTACCGTATTTACCCTTCTTACCTCACTCCAGGTGATTTTTTTTCCAGCTCCATCCATTTGCCTACAATTTCATGATGCCACAGCCACTATGGGAATCAGTATGCAGTTCCTCAGGAAAATGGGAATTAGTCTGTGCTGTGGGATGTCTTTCTGTATGCTGTGAATATATGTTGCTCTGATTGGTTGATAATAAAGCTGCATTGGTCTATGGCAGGGCAGGATGGAGCCAGGCAAGAAAATCTAAGAGAGATAGTGAGAGGAGGAAGGAGAGGAAGGAGACACCAGTCGCTGGCAAGAGCAGCAAGATGTGAAAGTACCGGTAAGCCATGGCCATGTGGCAACTTATAGATTAATAGAAATGGGTTAAGTTATAAGAGCTAGTTAGCAAGAAGCCTGCCATAGGCCATGCAATTGGTAATTAATATTAAATCTCTGAATGATTATTTTATAAGCAGCTGAGGGACCGAGTGGCTAGGTAGTACTGGAGAAATCTTCTGACTACAGGTCTGCTTTAAGATCTGGCTATACCACTATTGGGCATATACCCAAAGGACATTCCATCTTACCACAGGGACACATGCTCAACTATGTTCATTGGTGCTTTATTTATAATGGCCAGAAATTGGGAATAACCTAGATGTCCCTTAACAGAAGAATAAAGAGAATATCGTGTATTTACACAGTAGATTATTACCTATATGTATTTTTAAGTAAGAAGGTACTGAACTGGACCAAATATATTTGGAGATTTTTCATTAAACCATTTTGTTGTTGCTGCCAAATAATCAAATTTTCTGTCATAGATGAACTGTGTGCCCCTCCCCCAGAAAAGTACAGTAAGAGAAAATGTTTGATTTCACTTCACTTAGAACAACACAGTTTACAGGTCCTGTGACAATGTTTGCATATCAGAAATATTTGGAATATACATTACAATGGATCATGACTAAAGTGCAAAGTGCTTGCAATAGCTTCCCCACAAAGTACTTAGAAGTGTGTTTCTGCCACAGGGTTACTAAACTGTTCTGAATGCTCACAAACAGAAGTAAAATCTACCCTCTAGGAGCTGCCTTAGCAAAGCTTAGCAAAGGGAAGGAATGCTCGCCTAGGAAGAACAGGGAGTACAGGTGCTGAGAACTGGAGACAACTCTATCAAAGAGAGTAAATGCATGTGATGCCAAATTACAAGTCTCCCGTTTAGGTCTATCCCAACCCTCAGCTTCCAGTGTTCGAATTTGTTGTTTAATTTTTCATAAAATCAGGGCTACCTAACACGTTTGTGATTAAATGGACCTATTATTAAGTAGAGGCATTCGTTCATCTGTGACCTTTGTATTCTCTCTGTCTCTGTCTCTCTGTCTCTGTCTCTGTCTCTGTCTCTCTCTCTCTCTCTCTCTCTCTGTGTGTGTGTATGTGTGTGTGTGTGTGTGTATTCTCTTGTCATTTGAAACAGAATCTGACTCTGTTAACTGGACTGTAGACCACGTAGACTCTTAACAAATACCATGCTTCAGCCTTCAAGTGCCGGGATCACAGGTATGAACCATCACTTCTGGCCTGTTCTGTCTTCTGTTATTATCCTTCTCCTTGAAAGGTGGAGAAGGGAAGCTGTCATTCTTCTGTAGATTGAGCACAGTGCATGCAAGATTTGCCTGCTCTTAACAGAAACTAGTTGCACAAGAGGGACATCAGGCATGCCTTCAGTGGAGAAGCATTTTAGTGCACACTGCACCCTGGCTCTGGGCCATGGATAGCCAAGAAGAAATGCCCATGAAACTTGTCAAAAAGAAGCCACTGGTGGGATGCAGGGGTGGAGCTCAGTTGGTAGAGTGCTTGCTCAGCATGAATTCCTAGGTTCAATCCCCAGTGCNGCTTAAGTCAGATGTAGTGGTGCACTCCTGTAACTCCAGCACTCAGGAGGGGGTGACAGGAGGATCAAAAGTCTAAGATCATCCTCAGCTGCATGTGGAGTTAAAGACTAGCTAGGCTACATAAGACTCTGTCTCAACCAAACAAACAAACAGAGGAAGAAAGAGAAAGGAAGAGAAAGAGGGAA
>LZPO01117693.1:9637-21574 GCA_001675575.1 Neotoma lepida
CAAAGTATTGGTAACCATATATATGATGCTCTACAGAAGATCTCTGGAGTGTGCAGGCATGCTATATTCCTCTTCCCAGTCCGGGACGATAGCTATTCTGCTTTCTGTTTTTAGGAGTTTAATTTGCTAGACATGAGTGGAATTGTACAACTTTCAACTTTCTGTGATTGACTCTTCCCACTAAATATAGCACCCTCAAGTTTCATCCATATTGTCATACACTGCAGACTTTCCTTTCCTCTTAAGAGTGAATAATAGACACCGTATGTAAGTACTACATATGATTTATCTGTTCTTCCACTAAGGGACATATTATGCCATCTCACATCTTTACTGCTGTGAATAATGCTGCAGTGATTACAGAATGCACGATCTTTTCCACATCCTGATTTTAATTCTTTGGGATAAACATCCAGAAATGGGATCGCTGGGCCATATGGTAGAACTTGTATTTTATTTCAAGTGTGAGGATCTCAAGTAGAAGAGTCATACNATTTGGTTCACATTTTGAAAAGACTAATTAAAGTGTCATGTTGGAAATAGCATGGGTTGTCAAGAACAGAAAGCAGANGGAACAGATAAGAGTTATTACAACAATCAAGGAAAAGATGGTCAGGGTCACATAGAGATGTTTGGGATTTTCACTGGGGAGTGTCAGAAAAGTGAAGATGTGAGGACCCACACTTGTTATGCTACTGTGTTTTGCTATGAGTTTGTAGCTGGCATAAGGACTGGTGCTGGCCTTGGCATCAGTAATATCTTAACCTGGGTGATAATAAATTTGGTCCATTTCTTTNTCATTTCTGGTTGTTTGATGGATTCTATTGATCTACCAAGCAATCTGCTGCNAAGGAGAAAATGTGTAAGATTAAGCAGATAAGATGTGTAGAGCTGGCATGTTTTGAAAGGTATGTGTTTGCTGTTGTGTGTGCTCAGAAACTATTGTACATTATGTTCTTGAAAGAAAAAAAACCAAATTAGGAGGCTGGAGAGTTTATGCTGTGCTTGCTTATATGCATAATGATGAAGGTCAGGGCCAAAGAGGATGAAGAGTATATTTAAACGAACGTTTTGGAGTTTGGCTATTTGGACAGAGTCTAGGTGGTTCTTATCTGGGTAGGTCTCAATGCCTGTAACTCCCTTTACAAGTAATCTCCTAGACAATAGTCAGATAAGTCACAGTCAAGTGAAGTAAGCCATTGCCAAGAGAAGAGTTAAGAATNCACTAAGAAAACCACCTGTTCTTTGAGGGAGGATCTGAATGGAATTTTGACAGGGTGACAAGAGGGCAACTAAAGACAGCAGGCAAGGAAGTCTTCAGACACTAAATAAAAGGAGGTATGAANCCAACAGGGTTAGATGTGTCTGCTCATGGCAATCACCCCCAACAGGTAGATGAATCAAGTGTCTGTGAGTCTGTGTTGGTTTACCTATTGTCCTATTGTTATCTGTACACTGAAAGAAATTTCTGGGCACATATGATCTCATGATGAAAAATAGATTACTTCTAGAAGACATTCTATACTCTGAAGTTAAAGGGATTAGTTCATGTTTGTTAAGCACTTTCTGTGGCTACTAACTCTTCCAAGACCTGTATATCTACTTGAAACTTTGCATCAGCCTATGGTATGTAAACAATTCTACCTCTGTTTTCTAAGTGGAAGATTCCAGTTTGGTTACATTTAGTTGGTCTAGCCCAAGGTCGTAACCAGGCTCAGTCCTGATAGCATGTACTGTTGTCATGGTAACACACTGCTGAGAGATTCTTGGTTGTTCAGTGTGCTGAGTGGCATGATAGCCTGATAGTTCAAAGCATTTCTGAGGTCAGTCTTCCTGGATTTTAATTCTGACCCCACTGCCTAGGTTAATTGGGCAAGACTTTCTGAGCCTCAGTTTCTTCATTTCAAAATGGAATAAAAATTTAGCAGTGTCTGATGACAGGGGATTCTTTTTTTTTCTAATTTTCTACCATGTGTCAGGATGCTCTCGGTTTCTTCCTTAGAAACATCAAACAGCTTTGGAAAGACTTTGAATTCAAGGCAGAGTCTAAACCTATGGCATATTCCCCAAGGTAGCACTGGTATTCATGATCAAACAAATTTAGAAAACATTTCTTACAGAATTGTAATGCAAGCCAGCATGTTAAAGACTGAAAAATCCCGGAGCTGAGAAGGATTGAGATGGTTGAATCTCCTGTCTCCANCTAGATTCATTTTTCTCTCTCCCAGAGTGAAATCAGCAGATAGTAAACCATGAACAAATGAGAACTTTATTAATCAGGAATTAACAATTTAGAAGGGAAAACAGGTCACTATGGGAGAATGGCAACTTGAATGAAAAGTGAGAAATTGGAACTCTTGGTAGCAGCGGGATGCTAGCTGAGAGCTTGCCAATAAGTTAGAAGTGTTAAGGTTTNGGGAGCTGTTTCAGCTCCTGTGGTCTCTGGAGCAGCAGGTCAGAGAGGCTGGAGTTGCAGGTCTCAGAACTGGTGGGTCTTGAGAAGGACGCAGTAGCAATAGGAGTGAAATTCTATCTGCAGCCAGACTATGGAATCTTAGAGGCAGAGGCAGAAATGATACCCTGCCTTAAGCTCAAGTCAAGTCATGGATGCTGGAGCAGTGGGAGTCCAAGCAAGTTACTTGCCTAACACAGAAATCTATGACCCAATGAGCTCCAATNAATCTATCTCCAGTAAGTCTCAAAAACTTTCTTCCTTCTCTTCCTCCTTGGAGAAGGGACTCCTCTAGTCTATCTGTCTAGAGCCTACATACCTTTTATGGAGATCCAAGTGGGTCNTGATTGTCTGTTGTATATGCATGCAAATGAGGTGCAAAATGGAACCAATCAGGAAAGAAGTGGTAAATCTGGAGAGGGTAGTCGGGAGAAAGCTGAGCNTGCCAAAAGTGTTCCTAATCAGTTTAGTGGGCTTCCTTTTCCACCGTGATGGTGGTAGGGATAATCAACTGTCAGAAGGNTGTCACAGGGCAGTTTGCACTCAGAAGTTTCCCTTGTCTTTTNTCGTTGCTATGGTGACATTCCAATCACCTTTATACTACTGCTGCAGTGATCTCAGCCTGGAACTGTCCCACTGCTGTCACATCAGGCTCCAATAGATGACTGNAGGAAAGGTACTTCAATCTTTGATCATCCTTGTGGGCTGGGTCTATAGCCTGTTCCTGGTCTCACCTGGCTTGGGGCTTTACACATCAGTTTCTGTGGAGTCAGGATGTTTACATTTGGTTCCTGGCTGCAACTTTGCTGACAGCTGGAGCCTTCCCTTAAATATGGCAGGATGCNGTCAGATGCAGCCNACCACTGCTAGCTCCTTGCTCTCAGGGTCTGAGCTCTGGGTTACTATAATGTTTGGGATCTGGGGCTCCTCCTACCCCTTCAGTATTATTTACGTCATTTTCCTAAAGTGATTAGACCATAGAATATTCCATATGGTTGCCCTGCACATTGGAAAGGAAAAGTCTTGGTTTTAAACTTAGATCCTTTATGTTTTTTCCTTGGTTGGATCTAGCNTTTTTAGGTCTTAGTTTTCTCATCTGTAAAACAGAAACAATGATAGAAATTGGTCCACTGGGTAGAGTGGAGAAGGAAATTCATGGAAAATGTCTATATTAAGTAGATCCTTAATAAATGTGAGCTCATTATTACCACAACTATTTCAATCAAAACCTGAGCACGCATAACATTCTCTGTATATTTTTCTGGGGTCCAAGTATTTGTTTCTCTATTTTATCACTACTATTACAGAGTGCAACTTGTTATTGTATGTGGCCTTAAATTGTGAAATTACATAGATTGCAAAGAGCACCACAATTGCTCAGAGGATTACTTTGGGATGCACACTGGATCATAGAAAGTANCACACCAATTAAAGGGTTATTATCACTCACTCCTCTCTGAACTTTCAAGCCCTAAGAGATAGGAGGGTTGAGCTGTGTGATCACCTCTGGTGAGGAGCCTGCTGTCACTAACCTCCCGTCTTTGATGGTCTCTCAGCCTTTACCCTGTGAATGCTCTTCNAGCCATTCATTCTGCCACTTCTAAAAGCTACTGCCCAAGGCAAGGAAATTAAAGCTCATTTTTGCAAAAGTGTGCTCTGTGAGTCGTATCTACCCATCTTTCAGAGAAAGATTCAAATTGATTTTGGTATCCTGGTAGTNAGCTTNTATCTCAGAAAGATGTTTATTAGGTTTTAAAAATGATAACTAGACAGACAGATACTGCAAAAATAAAATTCCTGGNGATCAAGGTCTAGGACATCATTAATTTGCTTCCTTGCATAACTATTGGAGAGTACAGCCATAGTTCTTGAAGGCCCCCTATTACTGTTAATTAATTTACTAATTAGCATGCACATTAATTCATTATATGCATATTGAGAGGTTGCTGGGCACAAAGTACCAGGTTAAGCTATTTAAGGGCAAAACCAGCACCCAAGACTTGATTTCTGCCATTACAGAAAATCTCAAAGCTCAAAGAAGGAAACAGATATGTACAAATAATTTTAATTTAAAATAATTTTTAAGAAAGTAATGGGCCGGGCGGTGGTGGCGCACGCCTTTAATCCCAGCACTCAGGAGGCAGAGGCAGGCAGATCTCGTGAGTTCGAGGCCAGCCTGGTCTACCGAGTGAGTTCCAGGAAAGGTGCCAAAGCTACACAGAGAAACCCTGTCTCAAAAATAAAATAAAATAAAATAAAAAAGAACAAAAGAAAGTAATGGATATGAGGCAGGAAAGCATTTGCTAGGTGGGTAGTTCTAGCATATTCTCCTCTCTCTTACAGCTTCCTGTCATCTTCAATGGGATTTCTCTACTTCTAGGCCCCAGAGAGGCTGCCTCTTCCACATAACTTCAGATGGAAGACAGAAAGCATGGGATAGGCTCAGCAAATGGACAGAGAGAAGAATAAAAGGAAGGCTTGTTGGAAAAGTTAAGTTCATTTAAAAATCTTTTATTAATTCTTTGAGAATACTCTATAATGTATTTTGATCATATTCACTCTTCTCCCAAATCCACTATTTCTTTCATCCCCACCCAACTTTTTGTCTTAAAAACAAAACAAACAAAAACCAAACCAAACCAAAAACAACCATCAAGACCAATTTGTGCTGCCTGATATTTGTGGATGTGTTGCTTTCNTCTGGAGTGTGGTCTACTTANTGGGAGTGNGGGTGAGAGTGGGAGGGTTACACTCTTAGGGGAAACTGACTCTTCTCCTAGCAGCTAGCAGTTTCCAATAGCTCCTCAGCAGGGGTAAGACTNCCCACCTAACTCCTCTCTGCTTGGATTTGCTCTGCATTTGGCTTGCATAGATACTGTGCACACTGTNACAACCACTGTGAGTTCATATGTGCAGCTGTCCTGCTGTGTCTAGAAGTCACTGCTTCCTTGTAGTTATCTACTGCCTCTAGCTCNTACACTCTTTCTATCCCCTCTACTGCAATGATTCCTGACACTTGGGAGCAGGGGGTGGTAGAGATGTCCCATTTAGATCTAAGCATTCTGCTGTTTCTGATTCTCTTCATCTTGGAAAGCTGTGGTTCTTGGTTTTAATTGCCATTTATTGCAAATAGAAGCTTCTGTGATGAGGGTTGAAAGATACATTAATCTATTGGTATAATAATGTCATTAAAAATCAGTTTAATACTATGACTGCTCAGAAGAATAGTGGTAGTAGGTTCCACCCTAGGGATTGTGTTTGTATTATGTTTAGCCATAGGCTCTTGGGCTGATAATAGTACCAACTATGGGTACCAACTGGCCCAGAAAAGCCATGCCCACTGATGTAATAGTGGTATGAACATCATAGGACTGACCAACTACTTTCTAATTGATTTGAGTTTTGCTTCACAAGAGGAAAAGTTTAGGTTTCTTTGGACAAAATAAAGATGCTAAGGAAGATGCAGGGTAAAGTAGANTATGCTTCATGATGTAATATGTATTTGCTGGTTGACTCTGTTGAATGTATGGTAGGAGAGAATTTCTTACCTGTAGGCACCAAAGTTTCTCAAAGGTAACATCACCAATGGGTTCCAGCCTTCAGAGAGTTTTAAATCTGGAGACTCATAGGAATTCAGAGGAGACAGAGAGATGCTGAAACAGAGATGGCCAGGGAAAATGTCATCCAGGGTAATACTTTTGAATTAGAAGTTAAAGAACAGACAGATGTTGAAATATAAAGATTTATGAGAGATACTATAATTTGGGCATGGGGCACCTTTTAAAGAAAGCATCAGGGTGGGACATTGGCATCAGTCTTCATAGTTGCACATAGTCTGGGGTTTATAGGACAGTGACAACATACACCCTGAAGAGCTAGTCAAGGACAGAATTCAGTGAACATGCTGTTTGTTTTTTGTCAGCCTGACACAAATCTAGACATAGCTAGGAAGAGAAACCTCATTTGAGGGAAAAAAAAACCTTCATAAAATTTCCTGTAGGCAAGTTTGTAGGGAATTTTCTTGATTAATGATTAGTGTGAAAGGACTAGNCCATTGTAGATGGTGCCACCTCTGGGCAAGTGGTCCTGAGTTAAAGAAAGCAGGCTGAGCACGTCATGATCAAGCCAGCAAGCAGCACTCTTCCAAGGCCTTTGCGCCAGTTCCCCCTGTCAGTTTGCACCCTGACATGGAGTTCCTGACATGACTTCTCTCAATGAAGAATGGTGTCTGTGGCATGTAAACCCAATAAACTCTTTCCTTCCCAAGCTGCCTTGGATATGGTGATTTATCACAGCAATAGAAACCAATTAAGACAGTGAACTAGCCACTGATACAACATCAATGTTGCCATGAAATTTTTCAGAGAATTGATGGTAAGTAAGCATGCTTAGGCTATAGTTTGTCTTCTGTATGACTGTGAGAAAGAATTACACTCACATTGAGACAAATTCTCTTTCTATGAACATGCATGGGCACCTTGGTAGCACAATGCCAGGGACCCAGATTCCATGGAAGATTCCTTGAATCTGCACTTTCACTGCAGATTCAAGGAGGCCAGGTCCTCTTTCTTGCCTTGGTAAAAATCACCAGACAACACATGATCTATGCCCTGCCATCTGGAGCATTATGACTTGAGTGGGTGACCCAAGGATAAGAGCATCATTGGAGAGGATTTACTGCAGCAGCATTTGGGCGGCATCCCAAGCTGCAGTGGAGCTGGCATCACCTTATAGCTCTTCCACCTACAAGGCAGTTGTCACTTTTCTTCAAAATTTATGCATGTTTAACATAGCCCCTGTTCCTTCTGCTGCCTGATGCCCCAGCCACTCTTCCTTCTCTCTCCTACNCTGAAAGATTTCCAACAAACCCTGTTCNTGTTAAAAGAACAAAATCCTTTTTCTGCTCCCTANCCAAGAACCTTAACTGACCCTGGGACCAAATGCTCATCATCATTCTGGGAGCAGAGACTCTTAGCTCAAAGNCCTAGCAGGCACAAAGCAAGCCCTTCCTTGCAGNAACCAGCATGTTCACTTAGAGGGTTCTACTTTTTTATAACNGCTTTTTTTTTCACCTTGTCACATAACTTCNCTCAAAGCAAAAGCAGGATAATTGTCATACTTTCCCAAATACCACAATGAAAAGCCCTGGGAGGTTAAGTGACTAGCCCAAGGCACTAGAGACTGTCAATTTTTAATCCNGGATTAAAACNAAGTGTCTGGTTTACCAGTGTGTGGGGGCAGAAGGTTCAGCCTCATAGAGGCACAAAGCTCTTGGTTATCTTTCTTTAGAGGAATTAATCTCCTTTGCTCTGAAGAAAAGGGTAGGGGAGCTGGCTAGAACTCCTTCTCAATGTCTTTTCGTTGTGATCAGAAGTTTACACATGAACTCTTTGGTTTTTTCTCATCACCTAAATGGCACCTCACGAATCCTTCCCTGTGCCATTAATTCTTTGGTTGCTGAGCTGGGGGACCACAGTTTCTTAGGCTCTGCAGGCTTTTAGGACACAGAAAAAAAAAGAATGAAAATTCTTTCCTTTGGCTGTCTCAGTATGTGCCTGAATTCTGCTCTTCCAGCCACGCTCACCCCATCCTGATGAAATGGTGTCTTTAGAGCACATTAAGAATTTTTTTTGTCACTATTGCACAAGTTGATATTGTAGGTGACAGGATTTATAGCTGAGTGATGTTGACAATTACCTTTCTCTTCTGGTAGCATGTAGAGTATCTTCTTGCACCATGAGGGGTGAAGGTTCTAGTTAGGCAAAACTTGACTTCTTCATGGTCAATGATANAAGTTAAGTGTTGTCTTCTGCAATGGGGNTTTAGCATCAGGTTGTGAAGAGCAAGTGATATCCTTGGCAATAGCCTGTGATGTTCCAGGGTCCCATGGGACCCCTCTGGCCAATGACTCAACAGGATGTAACCCATTCTTGGCACAGGAGGTTTTACTTGGTGGCTTGAGATGTCTAGTTTGGGCATCATCTTCTCTGTTATTTAGTGACTCTATTTAATAACCAACCACTTTTTGATTGGATTTGATGGATTTCATGGGATGGAAGCCATTCTTGACACTGCTAAAGCGGTCAAGAACCTGAGACTAGGTAGATCATGAACCTAGGAGAAAACCTAATTCTATTATTATGCTAAAGGAACACAACAATAAAATAACTCCTACTGATGCACTGCTATACCAGTAGATCAGTACTTACCCAGCCCACATCAGAGAAGCCACTTCTTTCAGTAGGTGGGAATTATCACAAACAATGAGAGCCTTTGGAGGACTCAGTTCTAAAGACTGTGGCAGCACACACAATACATGCACAAGTTCAGGACAGACAGAATCTCAGTTCTGAAAGGGGGAAATGTATATCCTTAATTAAGAAACTATTTGCAATTGATACTTGCTGTCAAGGGAAAATAATTTTTCTCCAGTGGAGTGTACTGGGTATATCAAACACACTTCAGGGCAGGGTTCGTGCCCAGGAGTAGTTAGCCAACACAAAATGAAGGCGTTCCTCTTCCCCCTCCCCCCCTCTCTCTCTCTGTGTGTGTGTGTACTTTTCCTTTCATTCTGGCATATTTTTGTCTTATTGGCCTTTTGCTTGTTTTTTTTGATTTTCATTTTTGTAAGCTTTTTGTGTTTTTTTTTACCTTGAGAGAGAGAAGGAAAGAGAAAGAGAGCAAGAAAGAAGAAGATAAAGTATGGTGGAGTAGCATAGGTAGGGAGGTGAAGAAGATATGGGAGAAGTTGCAGAAGGGTGGAAACATGAGCAAAATATATCCAATGAGTTTTTTTTTATTTAGAACACTAATGTAGTTCTTGATATAAATTGTTGTACACAAGTTTATAAAAATTAATTTTCATACCTAAAGCTAATTTTATCCATATTTACTTATTGGCACTGAAATAAATCAAGTTGATTGCCAAATAATTGTAAACCTCAGNAAAAATATGTAGAAGAAANTCATTAATAGTGCTAAATGTAGAAATCACAATTCATNATTGTCCTCAAGTCTCTTTCTACATCTGCAGATTTATGGACATCTATAACTATAGCTAATTATTTGAAATCCCATGTTTTATTTAATTATACATTTTGCTCAATAATGTATTGTCAATGTTCCTTCATGATTTTCAATGACTGGGTAGTATTTTAATCATTTTGGATGCACTGTAATTCAGTTAATGTCTATTAAACTACTAAGCATTTCTGTTCCCCTTCCTCCTTCTAGAAAAACATTACTCGACTTGATTTTAATTCCTTTAGATAAATTCTTAAAAGGAGAATTGTTGGGTCTTTGAGAAGAGTTAATTTCCTAATGAGGTTCCTTGGCTTTCTTTAATTTGCTTTGTAGTTTAATAAGTAAGCCAAGATGGAGCCAAGCAGCATGAGAAAGTTCAATATTCTGGAGAATATATTATGAAGAGCTGACTAAAACTCAGTGTTTTATGGAGTTATCAGCAAAGTCCAGGGAAGACGGCTTTTAGGACTTAATTTAAACTAACAAGGGACTGGAAATGTTAATAAAGTACAGACAAACAACACCCAGGTTCCAAAGCCGGGGCTAAAACTTTTAAAAACATCATGGTGCCATGGATGCCTACGGGAAAGATGAAACCANCTTCCTTCCTTGANAACAGTAATAAGCCTCTTGATCTATGACCAGCTGTCCAAAGCATTCATCCAGATGTGCACTCTAGAATNTGGCTCACTTGATAAACTTCTTCCCATTAACTGTATAGTCTCTGCATGTCAATAAACCCCAGAATATTCTAGCCATCTGCTGTGCCAGTACCTCTTGAGNCTGGGGGCATGGAGCAGTCTGATGTTGTGAACACAGTTAGCTTGGTAATCACGCAGGTTAGTGACCATTTGACAATTTCTATTCACCAGTACACAGGCATTTCTACTTACCTGGCAGTCCTCCTAAGTTGTTGCCAGAAAATACTTTAAACACATTGTATTGTTCTTCCAGTACATACTATTTATCGAACTATTTTTCCCCAGAGGTAAAATTTAAAATGCAGGAAGTTTATTAGAAGGTTCAAGGGAGATAGGCTGTTATGGTGGAAATGGTACAGAAAAGGGAAGATGTTGAAAAAAGGCTTTTTTAAAAAAAATTATTACTAGTGCAGAGTCATAGGAGATGGGTAGAACTAATGCTCTGGGAAAAGTCGGAAACAGAATGAAAACTCAAGCTGGAGACGCATTCTGTTTGAAAAACAGCCACTATGATAGAAACAGACTTGTGACCAATTTATGGAAGTCAACACCTACAACAAGATCAAAGGAAAGCTAGCAGGAGTAGGAAGGCAGCCAATGGAGGCCATGAGGCAGGGCTGCAGCAACTGGAAAAAGAAAGGGAAGGGGAATGTGAATTGCACAGTCCCTGGAAAAATCCCAGCTAGAAAGAAGGTAGAGTATCCATAAGCAGGAGCAGCCCATTAACAAGGAGGGGGCGTCACACTTTGGATCTTGACTGTTCCTAGTCATTAGCTGTGGCNGTAAGGTGAAGACTAGTCTTGATTGAGAACACACTTTTGCATTGAATTGCTGGCCATTCCCTTTTCAGCATCTTTTGCTGACTTATCTTATGGTTCTGGGTCTTCAAGTACTGGATTTCTCAGGCTATTAATTCCTGTGTATTAATCACGTCCCAAATTTCTTACTGGTATTGACTTTAAATTCATCAAAATACCTAAGAATTACACATTTATATCTCTGTTCCAGGCATGGCCCCTGGTTCCTCCAGCCATACATCTAATTGTCTATTTGAATATCTAATAGATGTTCCAAGTTCAACAAGTCCAAAATACAGTCATAAAAAGACTTAAACNGCTACAAAGTCCTTATGTGTNTGTTTATCTTTCACCTATTTCTGAATATAAGGCCTGTAAAAGGCATAAAAACAAAGATNTTTTTCTGAATTTTTCCAACTTCTGTATCCCCAAGAACAGTGCACATTACTATATGCTTAAATGGACAAATACAGAGGGTATTCCTTGGGCCTTAGNGCAAGCAAANGTGAGGCTGACAATAGAATCCGAGCTGTAGCCATGACACCATTTAGCATTATCTTAGGGACAGATAGTAACTGAATACTTAAATCTCTCCCATGAGATAAGCTAATGGGCACACATAAATGAAGAATTTTTATTCAATGAAAAACAGAGAGTTAGTAAAAAGTTTAGAGCTTGAGAAAACAAACAGAAACCCAAAAATAAAACCCACCACCTCAGAACAGATAATTAGCTCACCATTCTTCCAAAGCCTAATGAACACAATTAAATCTAACAGCATTAATATTCTGTGCAAATCATTGTGCATATCCTTCACAACAGCCTTAAGGAAGCAATGACAACATCATCCTTACTTTATAGTTGAAGAAGACATGACATCTGAAAGAATTTCTAAGGGTCTCTTCTGAGATGTAGCTAAAAATTCCAGGGACTAATCTGAAACATTTTTAAGTATTGCAACTGA
>LZPO01117693.1:24239-34474 GCA_001675575.1 Neotoma lepida
CTACTAAAAGAAAGAGAAGACTAATCATCAAAATAAGATTTGGTGGGACTGGAGAGATGACTTGGCAGGTGGGAGCACTGACTGCTCTTCTAGAGGACCAGGGTTCAATTCCCAGCACTCACGTGGCAGCTCACACCTGTCTGTAACTCCAGTTCCAGGGCTTCTGACACCTTCACACAGACATATGCACAGGCAAAACACCAAGGAACATCAAACAAAAATAAATTATTTTAAAAAATGAGATATGGTAAGGGAGACTGCTTAAAACCAGAAAATCGTTAGGATCTACTTTAAAAGCTTATAGTCCACTAAATGGGAAATGTAATATACAGTGGTGCTTCACATGGAAAAGAATGAAGTCAGACTCCCTTTTCTCAACCCATAAGAAAATAAGCTCCAGGTGCATCCAAACATTAAATCATGAAACTAAAAATTGCAGAGGACAAAGTTATAGAACACATTTGATGATGGTGGTGCAGGCAAGCACTCTCTGGGTAGAATTGTAGTAGCTCAGAAGGCTGTGCTACAGACTGAGTCCTCATCTCCAACACCTGAAAAGAATAAGAAGAGAGCTGGGCGGTGGTGACGCACACCTTTCATCCCAGCACTCGGGAGGCAGAGGCAGGCGGATCTCTGTGAGTTCGAGGCCAGCCTGAGCTACGGAGTGACTTCCAGGAAAGGCACCAAAGCTACACAGGGAAACCCTGTCTTGAAAAACAAAAAACAAACAACAACAACAACAACAAAAAGAATAAGAAGAGAAGAGAGAACACATTCTCAGTGTTTTCATGAATGTTTAAGACCAAGATGGTGGGATGTCTGCATGTCCCAAGGATTAAAATCAGCAAAGAATGGACAAAAGNACTGCACCCAATGTCTAGAGGAGGCAGAGTCTACATTCAGCTGCAAGTTCTTCCTGCCTGTTGTTTGGTTCTCNTAATGGGCAGGGCCTATTTTTAAAACATCTGGATATGACAAAGAAGACCCTATCTTCTGGCATCTTATAGGAAGCAACATCCAGGAGCACAAGAGTGCAAAAGAAATGCTTGTTCAAGAAATAATTTCTACAATGAGGGAAAAACAAAAAAGCAAGCAAACAAACCCTTGAACTGAGAACAGAAGAGAGATGTGACTCTAATCTGACTCTTGAGCCCAGAGAAGGTGAGAAACAAGAAGAAGCCAAAGAGAAGTCTTGGAGCACAACATCCCCTAGAAGGTGCCCTAGTGACCTTCACTCTGATACTCAACCAACNTCTAAAAAGTTCCTTAGGCCTGTCCTTTGGTGCTTCAAAGCTGCTGTCAGCTTGTAAACCAGCCAATCAAAGGTTTCATAACAATTAGATTTGCTCAACCTGTATGCATCTTCCATTTTCCCCCAAGGATACTAACTATAAATATAAAATGTATATTATTATTATACTGTCTATTAGAATGAAATATCTATTAATATGAAATGTCATATACAAATGATAAATGACTTTATTAATGAATACNTACCAGAAATGTTGAGGGGATCCCCCTAAAATCCAGGAGTAATNAAGAACTGTTGTGTCTGTTGTTTGGGTTTCAGCTTCCCAGATGTCAGGGCTGTGAGCTCCCCTGCCATTCTCCCTGCCCTTCTATCTTAGGGTTGAGAATCTGATATTCCTATTAGCTGTTCTCTTGCTTGGTAACATTATTCTACTTCCAGACCTGTCACCACCTGGAGAATCATGGGATTTTTGTGTCACTGTTAAAAAATTTGGATCATCACAAGCTCCCAGGGACTCGTGAATTCTGTACTGGATACATGCACTCAGCTTCAGCTACTCCAGCAAACCTAACACTACTCTCATTCCTTATATGTGTGATTGATTGCGCCTCTCAGAAAGCGCTGAGGAAGGAAAGTTGAGTGTGTCTCAACAAAAGCCTAAGCAATCAGAGCAGCAGCCATTCTGTGCCTTGGAGGAAAAGATCCAGAACCAGTGACTTGAAAAGGAGAAACTAAAGATTATGCCAGTGCTTGATCTAGAAAAGCCTTTTAAAAATGTTGTCGACACCTCATCTGTGTCATCTACACAGGCTTAGACTGTAACTAAAAATAGGGCCAATTAAGCCGTCGGTAGTGGTCAAGTCCTTGAACGGAGGAACATGCAGAAGTATGGAAAACGCTTTGAGCATCAGCAGATTGTGTGGTTGTTGGTGCCTAGGAAGCTGTGTTCAGTTTCTCCAGTCCTCCAGTGCTGAGATGGTCATGACAAAGGATCATGTGGAGTTCTCTGTGGAAAACTGATGAGCATGAGGAAAGAATTTCCCACTAAGTTCTTACCCCCAGACTATACATTGAGCCTATTTATGACTATGCAGAGCATGGAGAAGGAATTTTCTTCATGCTGGGTGAACAAAGTCTCCTTACACTAGGCTAAATTCACACTCATAATACTCAGACCACCTTCTAAGCTAGTGTGGNTCCATAGATTCCCTGCTCATACTTAATGATGTTGCTGGAGTCAATAGCTAAGGTCTGACCCCTGAAGTTCCAGGAAATTGGACTCCTAAATTAGTTGGCCATCAACTAATTTAGATCAAGAAGAAGAGACTTCTTCTTGCAGTCAAAAAGATGTTCATCCTCACAGCACAGAAACCTTGGTGCTGTGACTGTAGTCACACAGCTNTTATGGACAGAGTATGACCATCACAGACATTCAATGAGAGCCCTCCTTCCCCCAACTACAAACCCACATCAGTTTACTATGGCCCCTGAATTTAAACTGTCCAGTAAGCTTTGGAACCTTTTAAGGACAAAGCAGGAAGGAGGCGATGCCAGAAGATGTCAGAATTTTAGACCTCATCATTCAAAAATGTCCCTAAATATAATTTAAAGACAAATCTGAGAAAGACAATATCATACCAAGCATCTGACTCAAAATTAGGTTGAGATAGAGGGTACCTCTCTGCTGCTTCTTTCTAGACTCAACTATTAGCTTTTTCTCTAATTTCTAATCTAGCTCTCAACATGCTCACTTTCTACCCTTGGGCCGAGTAAAGGCATCTAAGCTGAGGTTAGAAAGCCACTNAACAACAGTTGGTTTTTCTCTAGTTTGCAGCTCTATTAATGGTGCTCATTACAACCTGGTAATCAAATTGGTGACTACTCTGTCATCACAGAACCTTCATCCAGTAACTGATGGAAGCAAATGNAGAGATCCATAACCAAGCTAGGCCGAGNTCCAGGAGTCCAGCTGAAGAGAGGGAAGAGGGATTCTATGAACAAGTGGGGTCAAGATCATGATGGGGGAATCTACGGAAACAACTGAACCAAGCTCAAAGGAACTCACGAACTTTAGACTGACAGCTGTGGAACCTGCATGGGACCAGACTAGACCCTCTNTATACCAGAAGACTGTTGTGTAGCTTGGTCTGTTTGAGGGGCCCTGGCAGTGGGATCAGAATCTATCCCTGGTGCATGACCTGGCTTTCTGGATCCTATTACTTATTTGGGGACGCCTTGCTCAGCCTTGATGCAGTGGGGAGGGCCTTGGTCCTGCCTCAATTGAATGTTCCAGGCTTGCTGATTTCCCATAGGAAGCCTTACCCTTTCAGAGGAGAGGTTGGGGGGTGGGTTGAGGAGGGAGGCTTGGGGGGAGCGGGAGGAGGGATGAAAGGGGGATCTGTGGTTGATATGTAAAATGAATTACAAATTTTTTAAAATAAAAAACAACAAAGCAGATGTTGAGGCTCATAAATCCCAACAAATGATTCTGTCACAAAGTGTTAGGTAATAGGTATTTTGGGGTATATCTTTTTTCTCCAGTGAAAGTTAACTTAGAAACATTTCATTTAAATTTTTTCAAGTAAAATCTAACATTCTTTATATCTTCTCATGGTGCATAACATATACCCATTTGCTGCTGATATAGTTAATAAGAGTGTATTTTTGAATGTCCTATTCTTCCTCTGATAGGCATTTTTCTTTGTTATAAGTTACTTTCTCTGGTGGCCTCTAGAGTATTTGATGAGCTTACCCTGTCATTTATGAGATATGACCTGTCAGCTGTGTGTATAATCTTGTTGGGACTCGGATCCACTCGATGATTTTTCATTTAAGCCATCANCAACTGATTATGACACAATTAAAAGTCTCAAATTTATCACTCCNTCCTGATTTTCAATTACAGACATGTTTGACTTTCAGAATTTATTTTTATAGACTATGCACATTTTGTTTCTACTTTGATACTCCTTTTATATGCACTGGTATTCAAAAATTTCAGCTGATGTTTAATTTATTTAAAGATTATATACACAATTTTATTTAAAATATTTAATATATATAATTATATATATATATTTCATTTTAAATATTATTTATTTTTGAAATTATAATATAATATATATTTTAAAAGCCAAACAGAACACTGTATAGTAGGAATAGAGTTTAGTCTAGAATACCTGACTTTCAACTTGTTTTCACCATTTGCTGGTGTTAGGTGTCCTGCTTTTTATGAGACATCTCCAAATCCCCTTATTCTTTTGTTAAGAGGAAAGATTCCATACTCCAAGAACGGATAAATGAAGTACGCTTATAAGATGTTAAGCACAGAATGTGAAATTAACTAGATGGTCAGAAACATTTTACCACAGTGAAAAACAGCTCACCAAGTTTTAAAAAAAAANTTAAAAAACTATTATATCANAGTACCTTTCCTAACAGAATATATGCACCAAAGAAATAATCTGGTACATACTTCAAGTGAAGGTGAATTTAAGATCTATTTACAAGGATACAAGCCAAGACCTATGACACTGAAAGGGAGAAGGAAGTACTTCCAACTTGGAATGCTGGGAAGGGCTTCATCATGAATATGACATATATTCATATTCATGGTTGTAGGGAATTGAACCAAAGGCCTTTGTGCTAGGCAAACACTGCCATCAAGGAGGTCCACTCCAGCCCATGGTAAATATTCTAGAAAGAATACCTTGTGAGTGACCAGGGCATTGAAGCAGTCAGTTTCAAGTTGCAGAGAAAAGTAGAAATTGAACGTTTGATTGGCAGCTTAAGCAAAGTGAACAACAAACAAAAAACCAAACAACAACAACAACAACAACAACAACAACAACAACCTGGGAGTTGAAGGAAGGAAAGAGCTCGAGGCTTTTTACAGAGAGATGGAAGCGTGAGGGTCATTTGGACATGGAAGGCAGTGTGAAGAAAGGAGTCTTCAAGGTGGCTTCAAGGACTCACAATCACATAGGGAAAGGCTGAACCCCATGTGCTGGTTGACGCATCGAGACAAAGCTAAACATTCTCATGCCCACAGGGACCAGGCAAGTCAGGGATGAATGAAGTGGGCCAGGGCAGGTTTGNAACGTGATGAAGGAGGTTACCAAAACAGCCTTAGTCAGGCTTTATGGTGAAGAATAGTTATCAGTATTTTCCTTGTTACTTTGAGGAGAAAAAAGGTCAAATTCGAAGTAATCCTGATTTTTCCCCTTTTGACTCAATTATTTTTAAATACTGTGTCAGCCAAACAAAATATGAGGCTGGAGTTGAAGATTTATTATGGACTTATACCTTTTCCTGATTGCTTCATACTTTTGTGTATATGTTTGTTTAACTGAGGTTTCTGTTTCCATGCGTTGTTTCAGTTGATTTAGGATGAGTGCAATGCATACATAGTTGATGACTACTACTGGATATGTCAGGTACAGGGCTCTATTTCTCTTTTCCCAGGAGCTTCTTCCACAGACATTATAATGTTTGATTTCAAGGGCTCCCAAGACATGGTCAATACATTAACGCATGGACTTTGAAGTAAACACATGGTTTCTCATATTATGAAAGAGGTGTGTGTGTGTGTGTGTGTGTGTACAAGTGTGTGTGTATCAGTGCATACACATAGATGATTGTGTTCTGCTTATGTAGCTTCCAATACAAAAGAAAGTATGAACAGTTGCAATTTCTTTGGGGATAGAGTCTTACTGTGTAGCTCAGGCTGGCCTCATATTTATGGCATTCATCCATTCTTAATCCCTTAAGGACTGGNATTACAAGGTCAGCAGCATCNTTTATAAAAATACTGCACTACTGGAACTTGAAATGNAGGAGTANATAGGCTNTGTGAAAGCATAAAGGGGGCCAAGATCTGCTTTTATTTATTTAGTGTATATTCATGTGTATGTATACATTTTCATGTGTGCATGTATGTCTTAGAATTTGTGCAATGTACATGCACATGTATCCACANGCATGCAGAGGTGTCACCCCTTGGGTGCCTTCCACCTTTTATTTGAGAAAGGGTCTCTCATTGGATGGGAGCTTTGTCAAATTGGCTAGGCCAGCAGAAAAGCAAACTAAAATCTGCTTGTGTTCACCTTCCATCTTATCATCACTGAGATGACAGGGGTTTCCATGATATCTAGTTTTTTTTTTTTTTCTTTTTTAACATGGTTTCTGGGTATTGAAGCCAGGTCTTCAGGCTTGCAAGACAAGTGTTTCACCAAATGAGCCACCTTCTTAGACTGATTTGAAGATCTGCTTTTAAATGAACATTTACAAGCTGGAGGTATGGTGACAGCTAAAATATTTATTTTGAGCAATGCTTTTCAAGAGATACAGAGTAAAAATGTCATATGACAGCGGATGTCATTTGAGAGAAATCCAAACTCCTCTTTCAATATCATCATCATAAACAAGCAAAATATATAAAAATAATCTTTATATAGTAAGCTTTGATGCTATTGAAAAAATAGACAAATGTTTAATGAAAATATACTAANATTGCAGAAAATAAATGTATGTATATCAATACTGAAAGTTAGTGGCAGAGAGCAGAGTCTGAAACATAAATCTGAAGATAAAATGGATCAATTAATTCCTTTTGCAAATATTCTATTTTCTTATTGTGCTATTCGTCTTATCCTGGTTGCCTGGTAACTTGGTGGTTATCTGAGGGGATCATGACACAGCAACACTGAGGACAAAGGTGGTTGACCACTCAGTTCCTGCTCCCTTTCAGGCTGAATAGGCATTGGGGCAGCTTGTAGGTCCAAGAGAAAGAACTAGGCATAAGGATGCTGGACACAAGATGACAATTCCGCCTCTGCTAACTTACTGGTTATGGCTCGTGTGAAAGTTATTTTTAATTTGGGCAACCTCACTTTTCTCAAATGTATAATGGGAATCATCTTAGCAACCATCCCTCTGCGTTGTCACGAGTCTTAGACGGGATCATGTATGTAAAACAAACAAATACATGATACAAATATTTCCCTCTCAACAGCATGGCCATTACTGTCACTGAAGGGAACAGGNTTTGCTGTTGTTGGAAAATCTAAAATGATTCATTACTGAAAGCTGGACCTGAAATGTATGAAGGTGCTCTGATAACCATATAGATTTTTTTTAGTTGAAACANGAACAGATTGACTTCCATAAATTACAGCATAAAATAATTTATTAAAAGGATACGCACAACACATACTTAGTAGGGGGCTGGGGCTCTACTCATAGGAATTGATACAAACCAGAACAATTTAGGGCAGGGATGTCATCCCTCTGGGTGGTCCTGTCACTACAGTTGACTGTCTGGGACCAACTTTTTATTACTTCTTTTATGTTTTGAAATTATAATATCATTGCATAATTTCTCCTTCTCTTTCTGTCTTCCATCATCTCCATCTTTTAAAAAAGCCTCTTGGTCTCATTGATTTTTATATTCCTGTTCCAAGCATGAAAGCATGGCTAAGAAGCAGTCTCCTTTGGGTTGCAGTCTCNCTTTTTACAATTTTGTTTACCTAAAGGAAATTGAGACACTGTAAGAANTAGTGAATGGGAACTACACAGTCCAGAAAANCCCNAAAACAAATTTCTCAACCCCAATAAATAGAAACAGCAACAAGTCCTTTATGTCAACTGTCAGAATTGTGTGAAAAAACACTGAACTATGCATAATGAGGCAAAGAAGTTGATTATGTAGAAGCTTGAAAGTTATTACTGTAATATTTACTCCATGCTTATTATATGACAGGACTTGTGTGAAACTCAGGAAGCAGATTGCACAATCTACATAAATATGTGAAATGGAGTACTGAATGCCAACTAATGGGCAAATTACAAATTTTCTGAATTAGGAATTTTTATGGATAATTGTAGCTCTCANTTTATTTCCATCCTAATCCTTCCAGTGACTCTTTATTATAGTTATTGAATTACTCAGGAATATTTTGCTTTAAAATAATAGAAATTCAACTGCTACTAAACTGACTCCCTTCCCCCAAGGATGAAATAATCAGTGGGGGGAAGGTTGAAGTGGCTCTTGGACTCCAGTTGTTTGCTGCATCAGAAGGATCCTGGCAGATTCAGCACTGCCAGACCTATTGATCTCTCCTTGGGTGCTACACCTGTTCAGGTTTAATGATTTCAGTTTTTTTTTTCTACTGCAAAAAGACCTTCTCTACACACTGTTGAGATGGCCACTGGCATATTCAACCTTCTGGCCCCTGGTACTCCATCTCCAACAGAGAAGAAAGAATCGATGGTAGGTTTTAGAAATCCCTTTTCTATTCATTTTAATTCTGCCTTTGTCTCCCAATGGGTGGGAGAACAGATAAACGGAATAAAATGTCATTGATGTTTGAAGGAACAACTGGGTTTTCCATGTCAAAGACCAAAAGGGATATTAAAAAAAGGTAGAGGATGCACCACCCTAAAGAGCAGAGACGGACCTTGTCAGTTCTTCACGTGGAGACAACTGTCCCCGTGGAGTCTCTCTCAGTCACAAATTCTCTACTTCCACTCATTAAAAATTGACAATTCAAGCTGTTTCTTTGTTAGAATAAGATGTCATTCACATTTGCTTTTAAAAAAGTCTTAATAGCCGGGCAGTGGTGTCGCACGCCTTTAATCCCAGCACTCGGGAGGCAGAGGCAGGCGNATCTCGTGAGTTCGAGGCCAGCCTGGGCTACCAAGTGAGTTCCAGGAAAGGCGCAAAGCTACACAGAGAAACCCTGTCTTGAAAAACCAAAAAAAAAAGTCTTAATAGATAGAGAAATCCTTATACCTTATGTCAGTGATACAGAGATGTGTATGTGACTTGGAGATGTAATTAGTAAACAAAGCTTGTGTCCTGGAGTCCTTGTTGTCAGATTTAGANTGATAGATTCATATAGATTATTTTTTATAAACACCCTAAAAGTCTCAGTTATGACCTGTGTGTATATTTAATGCTGAACTTTTAATATTGAGTTGTTTGTATTTTTCTTCATTAACAAAATACCTNCCAGGGTGTTGGCCACCAGTTCCTTACTTTGACAAAAAGATGTGTGCACACCATATGGATGGAAGCATGTTCACTGATGACTCTAGAGCTTAGGGATCTCTGGCCAGGGACAGACACCTGGTGGGAGTGGATGAATGGGTGGATTTCAGTGATTAAGATCTCCATTTTCAGCACAGGCATCCAGGGTGCCAAGTAGTTGACAGTATGACAGATAGTGAGAAAGGAAGCCAAGCTAGTTAGAGGTGGCCTTCTATTCATGGTTGACAGCCTAAAATAATTCGTGAGTAACAGAGCAGGCAAACTCACACTCTGTATGTATGCTCATTCTGCAAGTGTTTCTAGTGATGTGACCTCCACNGAACTCTAGATGGCTTGGACTTTGAATCATTGGGTAGTATGCCAGCATCTCCTTTTAAGTTCTTTTAAAATATTTGTCTCATTTGTCTGGCCATATATATGATAGTCAGGTTTATTCCAGGCTTAAGACCTCTGNGATAGCTATTTGCACTGCCCAGAACATTCTCTCCTCAGATTATTCCATGCTTAAAGGCCCTTTCTCAAGCTGTCAGGAAGCCTTTCCTCAGCTCCATTTAAAGAAGCTTGATAGTAGCTTTCTGGCATGTTAGATTACTTCATTGNCAATCATATATTACTTGTTAGAATGTAAGGTTTTATAATTGTACATTTTTTTCATTTTACTTCCTCCCAGTCTATATGACAAGCTGTCTCCTTCACCACTGGGTANTGAGGGTCTAGAAGAGTCCCTGGCATTTTACCACTCTGTTCCTTGAAGACAAACATCATTTCTTAAGACACCTTCCTAAGCCAAATGCCCACTGACTACACAAATAGACAAATTATTCTGTTTTAAAATAATTTAGCAGTTACGATAAAATGGACCTTTTAATCTGCCAAGTAGCTCAGTTATAACAGTTGTCACCTGATACTTCACAAAGCTTATTTGTATACCTC
>LZPO01117693.1:34736-49063 GCA_001675575.1 Neotoma lepida
CCAAAATACATCTCGTCATCAACATTAAACACTAACTTAGGGATAAATGCCGGAAAAGAGTATTTGAAACAAAATGGAGCCAGGAAACAGGCAGCNGTTGCTGTTGTGATATCTGATAAGATGGACTTCCAACAGAATCTAATGAGATATGATAAAGAAGANGGCTTCATGTTATTGATCAAGGAAATAACTCACCAAGAGGAAATTGCAATTCTAAATATATGTTCACCAAACACAGGCTCATCTAACTTCACAAAACAAATGCCACTAAATTTAGAAGTTACAGAGTAACCCTGGGATATACTTTTTGGGAAGAGGGTTTTACAGGAGGAGGGAGGGGTAGGCGAGACAGAAAAATAAGGGCTGGAAGGAGTAAGGTTCATATATACACACATGAAACTGTTGAAAAACAATGAATACATTTAAAGAGGACAAAAAAGTTTAAAATGCACTAAGAATTAAAAAAAAAAGTAAGAGAAAGTACAAGCAACCTTTCTCTTAATCTTACATACTTTGTCTTAGGATGAGTAGACATGCCTTCTCTCTCCTAATTGTCGGGAATGGTGCCCATCTTCTCCCATACAATAATACTTTCTATAAGAATGAATAAGTGAGTTAATGCAAGAATCAATGACCGGATAAAGAAGAGGAGAACTGGGAGTCAAGGGTCAGATTCTGAGTAATAGAGGTAGGAGTTGGCGCGGGGGTGGGGTGGTGGTGGGGTGTATCATTGTATGGAGCCTTTGACTTGTCAAGCGGAAGGCACTTATTTTGTAACTCAAAGAAATCAGTATTCTTGTGTAAATAGCACAACTTTATACTTCTCTGGGATGTTCCTGAGGTCCCATACCTGTGCTTCCCCTTCATTGTCGCCCCATGCTTCAAGTGTAAGCACAGAAAATCAAAGCAGACGCTACCACTTCAGTGCACCATTTTCTGCCTCCCTTTATATAATTCTTCCTGACTCTTCATTCCTCTAGTGCTCTATTGATTCTTTTCCTGTGGCATTTAGATTCCCCTTTTTGAATTACCGTGCTTTATGTCTCTGAGTAGTCTTTTAGTTTAGACTCCCAGCTCTTCAAGGGCAGGCCTCATTAATGCTTTATCTGAGGAAATAATCCTGCATAATTTATTCAATAAACCCTTCTTGAAGATATATCATATTTTAGATGCAGCACTAGTTTTAGGGAAACAGTTGTGAGCAACTGATATGGAGGAAAGAATCACTACTTTGTCCTACAGAGTTTAATAATACAGTATAGCATTAATGGCTCTTATTGTTGAGAACTCCAGCCAATTTGACAAAACAATCATCTTAGCATATAGTGGTAGTTAGGGATGTAGGTTTCATTTCATATATAGAGTCCACTCTTGGCTTTGTCACTCATTAAATGTATGCCAGTGTAACCTGTGTCTGGGATATCAAATTAGGTTAAAACAGAATCCATTGTGCTCATCTATTGGGAGTTGATTGGATGGTTCTTTTGCCCTCTGCAAGGCTAGCCCTTTCTCTTTTTGGCTAGTTCTTGTGTCTGGGCTGAGCTGTTGATTTATCCAGGGCCTGGATTGGTCTAAAATACCCTTACCCAGGATAGCTCTTATACACACGATCTCTCATCCTTTACCATAATTCCAGTATTCTTCAACTACATTTCAGTAGCTCCAAACAGTTACTGGAAGTTCAGAATTAACATAATATTACTATTGTTTTGTTCTATTGGCTGAAAGATGTCCCAAGACTTCCCAGATTCATGGGGTAAGGAAATAGAGCCTATATTTTGACGGGAACTGCTACAAAATCATAGTGTCCAAGGGATGAATACACTGGGCATGAAAAATTGTTCACTACTTTTGTACTTTATCATTTATAATTTTGTAGTCATTAAAGAAAGAGAAACAAGAATTTATCGACTGATTGTTAAAATTGTATGAGGTACAATTGTATGAAATTGTATGAAAGTGGAGATATTACTTTGCTACTATGGGATACTTATTAAATGTTCACAATTTATTATTGTTGTTAGAGCTTCAGCTACTTGTTCACAGCCTGTTGTCAAGTTTGGAACCTGCATCCAAAACAGTTTGTTAAACTCTGAAGATTGTAGCAGAGACGTGTGTGTGTGTGCATGTGTGTGTGTGTGTGTGTGTGTGTGTGTTGTTATTGCTTTTTCTTGTAGAATATATTTACTAGCTTACTTTGCTAGTGGGTATGGTTATGTGATTGATTACTGAATAGTACTACCACGAGGAGCTTCCTTGTCCACCTTTAGAGGCCTTCTGTATAGGATTTCATGCATTTGTTCCTGTTTCAAGTTTGATACATTTTTCCCTTCAAGCATCTCAAACGCACACTCAGTTTAAGTTCTAAACCATCATGTTGTACAGCTTAGGGTAGTCATGACACTTAGAAGGTATACTTTGGTCACATTGGCCCTCTGTCAGTTGCTAAAGAAATGTGAATATTCTAAAATCAAGCCAGGTTTTCTTTCACTTAATATCATGCATTGCATCATTTGTGTTTAATCTCACTCTCTACCTGTGATTTTCACACTCCCCTATCATTCAAAGCAACATTTTTCTTTTTGGCCAAACCAAATTGAGTATAGGGCTAATATACATGTATTATGGGTCAGAAGATCAAATTTTATAGAGTATTAACTTTAGTATACGTTCTTTCTACATGGAAAAAAGTAAAATCATATTTTCAAGCAAAATGATGAAGTGGTTCTTCCTGCTGATGAAAAATGTTTCTTTTAGGACCTCTAAGTCCAGAAATTCTTAAATGATTGTGAAAAGAAACTTTAAATCACTTTTTAATTTAAGCAAAGAAAGTAGCTTAAAATTGAAAGTGGAGAAAATTGTAAACTAGAGTAAATATGAAATAAAATAAAAGTCATGAAATGTAAGTGGCCCCTCTGCATTGGCCTCAAAGAGAAATCCAGATGATTGACAGCACTATAGAAGCTTCTGGACACAATTATAGCTTTTATTGTACTATGGCTATATGAAGTCTTTGTCATTGCATCATTCAACCAATCTTTTGTCTGCTTAGAGAACCTCAGAATCACAGATAGGCTAATTATATAAATTAGGAGCCATGGAATATGAGATTCAGTTACATTCCTTAAAAGAAAAATAATTTGCATATAATAAAAGGAGAGAAGACAAAGGAAATGTGGTTCGTATACACATTTTTTTTATCCATAAAGAAGAATGGAATTATCCTGTTTTAAGGAAAATGGGTATAACTAGAGGTAATCATAGGAAGGTAATTAAAGTCTCTAAACGACAAGTCACCAATTTTCTTTTATTTGTGGGTCCTAGAATTTTAAATATACAAAATCCTGTATGTACAGATGAAATGAAAGTAGAAGCAAAAATGTCTAGGATAGCAAGGGAATGGGAGGAACATGAAAGGAGAGAGTAATGGGGCATTGGAGGGAATATGTTTGAAGTTCATTTTATGCTGTGGTGGTTTGAATACAAATGGCCCCATAGACTGATATAGGTGTGACCTTGTTGGAGGAGTTGTGTCATTGGGGGATGAACTTTGAGGTTTCAAAAGCCCAAGCCAGGGCTATACTTTCTCATTCAGTAGATCAGGATGTAGCTCTCAGCTACTGCTTAAGTGCTGTGCATGCTGCCATGCTCTCCATCCTGATGAAAATGGACTAAACCTCAGAAACTGTAAGCAAGCCTCCAATTAAATGCTGTCTTTCATAAAAGTTGCCTTGGCCATGATGTCTCTTTATAGCAAGAGAACAGTGTTTAAGACAGAAGTTGGTACAAGGAGTGGGGCATTGGAGTGACAGGCCTGACCATGCTGTTTGTTGGAGGAATATTGCAAACTTTGGGACTTTGGACTCAAAAAGAATTGGGATACTTTAAGTTGGATTTAATGGGCCATCCTAGTATGAGCATGGAAGACAGTGTGAAGGGTGATTTAAACTGTGGGTGTGTTGTAGAATATTATTTTAAGATGTGTTGCATTTGTTTATACTGTGGAACATTTGTTTAATAATGCAAAGATGAATTGCATTCTTTTTTGTTGCATTTGNTTAACTCTGTGAAGTTGTGTTACTATACATGTCTAAAATATGTGATTGGTCTAATAAAGAGCTGAATGGCCAATAGCAAGGCAGGAGAAAGGATAGGTGGGGCTGGCAGGCAGAAAGAATAAATAGGAGGAAAAATCTGGGAAGAAAAGATCAAGCAATGAGAAAAGGAGGAGTGAGAAAAGAAGGGGCCAGCCAGCCAGCCACACAGCCAGACACAAAATAAGAAGGAAAGAAAAGATAAACAGAAATAGAGAAAAGTAAAAGCCCAGAGGCCAAAGGTAGATGGGATAATTTAAGTTAAGAAAAATTGGTTAGAAATAAGCCAAACTAAGGCCAGGCATTCATAAGAAAGAGTAAGACTCCATGTGATTTTCTTGGGAGCTGGGTGGTGGGTCCCCCAAAGAGTAAAACAGCTAAGAGTAAAAACCAACAACACAGGAGTCCAACTCAAGAAGTTTCCAAGGGGAAGAATAGTAAGTGGTTCAGAGACCATTCTTGGGATATTTTGGCAAAGAATGTGGCTGCTTTTTGCCCTTATCCTAAAATCTTGCCTGAGGCTAAATTGACGAGTTTTGAGTTAATGGCATTGGCAGAGGAGAACTCAAGACAGTCTATTATTGACTCCATTGTTCGGTTATTAACAATCATTCTTATGCAGATCTATAATGAAAAGGATCAAGCTGAGTAAAGAGAAATACAAAATGTACAGTTTGAGGAGTAAAGGAGCACAAAGAAATGTAATAGAACCAAGTCCAGTACTCAAGGAGATAAAAGTTTAAAGAAAAACCTGATGCTAAATGGAAGAAAGGGAGTGGTGACCTCAGGGCAGGACCCCATCTGCTAAGCTTCCAAGTTAGGAAAAGGAATTAAAGAAAATATGATGCAGTAAATGAAAAAAACCCTCATCAACAAAAAGCTGATGAAAATGCAGTTGAATGAGGGGACCAAGTACNAGCCCTATCAAGCCGCAGAACTTGGCAGCTTTGGCGAAGTAGTTCTGGCTTTAGAGTCAAGACTTCAGGAAAGGGATTGTGAAATCTCCCTCTGTGTCTAAGAAAGCTGCTGAGGCCAGGCATATGTCAGAGTTATCCCTGCATGGAAGACCAGGGCGGGCAATGTGTAGAGCTGTGAAGGTGAAGCCTTGATTGCATTGAAGACCCAAGATGTTGAAGATGTCTGGGTCATGGGCTACCTGCCAAGGAGAGCTGTAGACTGGATATGGAACCCACCCAAGAAAGAGAAGTGTTTTGCAGTTAACAAAGCTAAAGCTAATTGGAGATTGGAAGAGAGCTTGGACATCACACATGGTGATGCAGAATTTGTAGTTTGCCCTACTGAATTTTGGTCTTGTTTTGGTCCAGTATTCCCTCACTCTGCTCCCTTTCTTTCCTTTCAGAATAGTAATACATATTCTGTACCATTGTATATTGGAAGTATGTGATCTGCTTTTTGATTTTGATTTTACAGGGCTTACAATTAAGAGATTGTCCTGAGTCTCTGAAAAGACTTTGGATTTTGAAGCAGTATTGAGACTAGAAGAATATGGGTACTCTTGAAGCTGGACTGAATGTGTTTTGCATAATGAGATGGTTACAAGCCTATGGGGGGGGGTCAGGGAGTGGAATGTGATTGTTTGAATAAGAATGGCCCCCAATGGTTTATATAGGTGTGGTCTTGTTGGAGGAAGTATGTCACTGGGGTAGGCTCTGAGGTTTCAAAAGTCCATGCCTTCAAGACCAGTCTCTTTCTCTTGGCCTGTGGATCAGGATGTAGCTCTCAGCTACTGCTTCAGCACTATGAATGACACCATGTTCTCTACCATGCTGATAATGGACTAAGTCTCTGAAACTGTAAGCAAGCCCCCAATTAAATTTTTTTCTTTATGAAAGTTGTCTCAGTCATGGTATCTATTCATAGCAATAGAACAGTGATTAAGACATACTTACAGAAAAACGGTCTTATGTAACCTGTATAATAAACTGAAAATATCTAAAACAATAAAAACATTTTAGGGAAGTAGAACTTTACTTTCAGTAAATTTCCCTTTCTATTCAGCCACTTTAAAAGAAAGGATAATAATATAGGTATCCTTTCATGAACACTTACTCTGTGCCAAGCACTTGAAGTTCAAATAGAAAGTGGTGAATAATAAAAATCATGCTGAAATCAGGTATTCTGTGGATGCAATTGTTTTGTTTTAAGACACACAGATTTCAGAAAGGCTTTGGGTAGAGGAAAATAGTCACTAACCAGCAGTCTTGGGTTGAGTCTTGGTTCTTACATATAAATGCATCAGCCTTTTCAATGCTCAGTTTATTCATCTGAAAAGCAGGAGTGATGGTACATTTTCCAGAGTGTTTACGGACATGAAATACACAAGATATTTTTTCTAAACCATAAAGCGCAGTGCACATATAATTACATTGAAATCAACCTCTTTTATTTACACACACACACACACACACACACACACCACACATCACTCTACTTCATTTACTTTGGATTCTGGTAGGAACAAACAGCAAAATGGGCATTTTGAGAAAACTTAATCATATTTCATGCTTTTATGTTTCATACAGAGAAAAACACCTCGCACATCACTAACATTTCTTCATTGTCCAGTAAATGAGAAGAAAATATCTAAATAATAACATCTCAGCAAGATACCATATCATAAACAAAAGGACAGCATTTGAAGACATCTGCAGATGTTTGCTGCATGATGGGAAACAGTAAATGAGGTGATTCACTAATAAATGTCACTACTTCCAGTAAGTCATTAGATACTTAAGAGAAGTGGCTTATACCAGTTTTACTTATCATTAAATATTCATATTTACTAATGGAAATTGTTCTCACAAATTGGGTAAATTGAGCAACTTACAAATTTATGCCTCAAAAAGAGAAGTTCTAGAATTCCCAGGGAGCAGGCTAATGCTGCAATCATTAACACTCCATTGATTTTATAATTAAAAAGTTGGGAAGTAAATAGAGTGTGTGTTTTAAACGTTGTGATATCTGCCCATCTCGACGCTTGGATCACAAGCCTTCTGATGGCAGATACCCATTAGCTGTGAAGGACGCGTCTGCGGCTCCATCAGAAGATGCTCTCTCAGTTCTCTGGGGATGAAGCCCTTCCACTGTGTCACCTATAAAGAAGAAAATGCCTGTAGATTATTCTTGTCATTTATGAGGTGGGGCAGGGTAAATTCCAGAAAATCATAGAACAGAGATTGATATTCCTTTTAATTCTGTACTAAGTAATCAAATTATATTTCTTACAGTTCTAGAGGTTGGTGAACTTAAGCTCTTCTGTGTTTGGGTTCTCGGGAGGGTTTGTTTCCTGATCTGTTCATAGCTGTCTTCCCACTGAAAGCCCAGAAATTTAATTACAGAGCCAGTTCTCATTCTTGGAAGGTTGAGGGGAATTAAGAGTTTCTGGGTAACCTTGAGAGAGAAACTGATCCCCAGTTATTCAACTCAGCCACTATCTATTGAGCATTTACTACATGCTTGGTACAGTGTTCTGACCACAGCTGTAAATAAAAAAAACTTAGATCTTGAAGTCAGAACCTTCAGAAGGTAAATGAGTCTTCATTAACACCACACCGAGACAGTCTTTTAATGACTTCACTTAGGTCAGGAAGGATGAGCAGGGCATGCAAGTTTCCACCCTGTGATGATGTGTGGGGACTAGGAAGTTAGGAAGAGCATGGCCATCCCCTTTGCAGATCCTGGGTCTCACACTAGGTTCTCTTTAAAGCTTACCCCTCCTGTTTCATTTGGCAAAGTGTCTGCTTAAAGGTATTTCCAGCATAGTTCTTTCCTGTGGGTTACACCACTTTATTTTTCTAGGAAACTATTGCTCAATAGTTTCCTAGAAAAATATTGTTTAGTTGTAGCTAGCACACCTCAAGTCCAAGGATAGGTATATCTTAGGTTTAAGCAAAGTCACACTGTAGCTTTGTGACAAGCATGTGGCATGGACCATGTGAATTAGGTCCAGAGAGTGAAGACTTGAGGACTTTCATTTAAGTATACAAGTCTCCCTCCCTCCATTCTTCCTCCCTCCTTCCCTTCTTCTCTCTTTCACTAAAGGCTTTGAGATGGAACTTCTGCCACTTGCAAGGCAAACATCTCTAGTGAAAGTCCAAAGTATCATGGTGTCAACTTAAGACAGCCTATGGAATCGTTCCCAGAATTGCATTGTAGAAAAACGTGGCTAAACCAAACATTCTAATGTATTTAAATATGTATTTAATCTTAAGAAGTATTTTCAGTTGTTCATTGATTAAGGCATTTTTCGTCTTTCCCACAACTTTTTAGTGCAAATAAATACTGTGTTCATTAGCTACTGCTCTGCTTTAATGCTTGTGACAATTGTTTACCTGGTGATCTTTTGCATTTCTCTGTGGTCCTTCAGATGGTAAAATACTCCCACTATACTCCAAACACAATGAAGATTCTAGAAATAAAACTAGAAGTGAAATCTTTCATTTGAAAAGTTCTCATTTTTCAAAGTGTAAGTCCTGTTCTCTTTAAGAAGAGACAATTAAGTTTCCCCACTCTGTCTTTTCATCACACACACACACACAAAAAAAAACCATATTAATTTTCTTACTATAATTTTGCAGCAGTTTCAAATAGATTTTCTCTCAAAGTTGTGACTAGAATAAATAACCAGGCAGAACAAACAGGCAGCTGACGACTAAGCTTACATTTACACCTCCCCTAGTGTAACTGAATCCTTTGCATGATTATTTAAAGGAATATTCCAGGTCTCCTTTTGTTCACACATAGTAAATTGTAGACTTTTATAATATAAAGTTTATGTTTTAACCGTATCTCTTGGAGAATTACATGCACACTAAAGTTTTAGAATTCTGTTCTTGCTTAGGAGAAAGACCCATAAGCATCATATGATCTATGGAAGGCATGCATTGGCTTTGAAACATGGATAATCACACTTAAATATGATTTATCTGCTCTGATCTACCTGATAGTAAAAGATTATTTTTAATCAGTATAAGCATTTTATACAGAAGAAATATTTTCTAAACTTCACTTGCATATTAATGTATGAACACAATGTTATTTATCATAAATAAACACTGTAGATTTTAATGACTGTTATTAAATTTAATTATAGAATATGACCTTTGTCTAATGAGGGGATAGTGAATCAATATTAGGTTGGAAAGGCCAGGCTACCATTATATATTTTAAAAAACAAGAAGAAAAATATTGTTCCAAAGCTCTTTAATTGCATATCACTCAATATCTTGAAGCAACTTGGCAAAACTTCTTTCAAATTATCCTAAATCAGGAGTGCTGATGTTTATTTTAAATTTTCTTTTTTTTTCTTTGCAAGTGTAGTTAGTACAGTGGATCCACGGGTAAGAGCTGCACCTGAGAATGAGGTCTGCGGTGTAGTCGTAGACAACAGTGACTTGGAGAATTGGTTGAAAGAGATGTTCAGACCACAGTGGTCACTTAAGATACTTCTTTTCCAAGTTCATAGGTCAGACAGAGGTTTATTGTACCCCTAGTGCTTTCTGGGTCCCGGTAATCTTCCCAAACACTTTGTATAAAACACTAAAGCCTCATAGTGAAACTATGGAAAATTTTCTTTCTAGTGAACACTGTTAGTTCACTTAAATGTTGGCTTCTGATTCTGGCTGACTCACTTATTTTTATTGATGTCATTCATTAGTTCAGCTTATAAAATTTCTGCAATTGCCAGGCATTGCAATTGATGACTCTGCTTACTTCTTCCCTTGGGCCTATATGGAGGGATCCACAATTATTTTGCAATTTTAAGAACGTAATTTTAGTTTCCATAAGATGTAAGCCTTTTAGTTTACTGGATGGCGTGTACACTAATGCAAGGTTTATATACAATGTCCTGTTATTCTTAGTCAAAGGTCCTACATCATTAATGTATGGGTTATTCTATTAATTATCATTACCATGCTCTACTTTTTTGTAGGAAATACCTCACAAACAGCACAAGATGACCATGCCCTTTGCTAAGTCACTACTCCAATCTGCAGTATGCATACTCTGATTTCCCTCATTAGGAAGAAGTATAAATATTTACAGTGACCCGTCCCCTCCAATAACTTTAGGAACAGGAAATCTGTCTCAATGGACCAGCTGTGACCTTAACCATTTATTGAATTCCATCAGGCAATGTAGCAATTATGATCAGTAATGCTTAGGAAGATAATTGGATCAGGCCACGCAGGTGTGAGTAATTGTCCTCTATTGGAGAGCACGGGCTCTGTAGGAACAAGGGCTCACACAGAGCTGTTCAGTGAATTGCAAGACCTGCCAAATGACTGTCATCATGGCTAATGAAAATCGGGTAAATCTCTCCTAATTACCCAGATTTCTAAGTGGTGAGATTTCCGTTGATAGGGAGATATAGTTTCAAAGAGTCTTCAAGTTTTATAAAATAATCAGAAGGAAGAGAGAATTGATGTAATATTAAGGCCATGAGAACACTGCATGAAGTTGAATTTAAAGTAATGTTTCAATTTTTTAAAATTACACAGCACTCATGCCCCATGCCGCCCATACTGCCACTGTTGGACTCTCTGTTCATAGGAGGTAAACTGAGTTAGCAGTTGATAGTGGTGCTACAGCATTTGCTGTCATCATCGAGGGGGAATTCCATGCACATGCAACATTTTAGGTTAGGAGCTTACTTTCCCATCAACAACAGGACGATCGTGATGCAGGCTATTCCCTACTCTTTGGGTGGAACAGAAACTTTTCTTGCTACTTCTTGAATTTATTAAGATCAAGGATCATAGAGGATGACCTACAACTGCCACTTTACTAAACCAACACAATCCCTAACTGTATTCTAAATATCTGTCCTTAAACCCACAGATAAGTGTCGTTCTCACCTCTCATCAGGGAAGCTTCTCTTTGCAACAGAAAAGACCATTACAGAAAACCAGGACCTGTCAGAATCGGGGAGCCCAACGGATACAACTACGGGATACAACTACAACTTCTGCACCTAAGGCTTGAGGATCATTATGGAAGAGGGGTGGAAAGATTGTAAGAGCCAGAGGAGCAGGGAGTCTGCTGTGAGATAATGACTCAGGAATGGCAGAATCTATACTCATGGATTCTTACCAACTTGGCTGCCCAACCAAGACTTGAATAAGGATGATATGAGTAGACATGCTAATGCAGATGGGGAAGTGGTGGGGAGAAAGTCACTGGGCCTCAACCCTAGACAAAGAATTAGAGGCAACTAAGAAATGCTGAGAGTGAAATAGTTTTCCCCAGGGAAGAGAATACCAATTGGTTATCCAATACCAAGTGGTTAGTCCTGAAAATAAATACATACAAGTAACATTATACAGAATGAGCAGGTTGTACTTATGTATATAGGAATATATGTAGGTATAGATATATAATAATATATTCCTATATATAATATATAAATATACAATATGTATTATGTATCATATAAAATATATAATATATCTTGGAAGAGGTAGAACTAAATTCAAATCCGGTTTTACTTAATTGAGTGCCTTATCTTGTTTCTTTCCCCAGGTACTAAATGCCTCTCAGAGAGGGGGCCATGAGTGACAAGTTTTACTCTGAACTGTCTTTGTAGGTATTCAATAGTGGATTTAGTAAAAAGTCACAGAGATTATCAGTAACAATGCTAGCAGAGGTTAGTGCTAATTGTATGTATTCTGATAAGTCCTTGTTTCAATTTCAAGTCTACTCTCAAGTGAGTAACATTGAGCATGTGATTTAAATTCTCCAAGACATAGTCACCACATGTCTCATAACGTGACATTGTGAGAATTAGTTACATCACCCTTGTAATGATGGTAAGATGATGATAACAGGTGCGTCAACTGCTGTCTTGAGATGTGTACTGTCAACTGCTGTCTTGAGATGTGTACTAAGTGCCAAGCACTTTACAGGTTCTCTCTGAGTTTTGTAATGGTTCTGTGAACTATGTATTTTAATTTTGAGCTTATGGATGGGAAGAAGACAGGGAATTTACAGAACTTTCTCAAGATCAAATAGCCTTCTACAAGCTGTGTTAGGGTTTGGCCCAGAACCAAAACACATACCCTTTGCTATGCTAACTAACTTCTTATGCAACACTTTTTGAGGAGAAAAATGGAAGCTTTCAAAGGATCATGGAAAATGACTTCACCTTAAGTGAACTCTTAAGCTGTTTCCTCAAACCATTGACTTCCTGTGAATATCAAGCCCATGTTTGCCTGATTGTTGAGAAAACTAGGGCATCCGTGTCAACTGCATGCTCCTGAAATGTCCCTTTCCATACCCATTAGGAAAGAATGAGAGGCAGCCAGACTGGATGTCCAGACAGGGTTAACATATCACAGGTAAGTGGGGGGCTGTGCACATTAGTGCATCTTTAGAGGGAACTGCTTCCTGCATGTACAAGTCAACTATTTCTTTGCATCCTCATCAGACAAGGAGAAAACAAGTGAGCAAACCACTGGCATCACTGCCTCCTACTTACCTGGGAGCTCTCTCCCCATGTAATTAGCAGTGTGGGGAAAAAGGGAACACTGTTCAATGTTCTCTCCACATGCTCTAGTCTAGCTCCTCTGGACTCTTGAGTGAGATATCTGGTCTAGGCCGTCATCACTGGACTCTCCCTGTTAGTAGGTTCCAGCCACCCTTATGTCTTACATACTGTCTCTAAGTATTTTCTTTGGTGTCTTAGCAACCTCTGCTTCTATGCTAGTGTAGCTATCTGTGGTGGACCTAGCAGTGTTACACTTATGATAGGATTTAATGTATATGAGATATATAGAGCCCAAAAGTTTTGAATTCCACAGTTTAGCACAGGCAGTTATGAGGGAATGTATTTCTTTTTGTAATAATAAGCGCATGTGTAATCTTCATTCTTAAACAAAGTTAGTTAAAAAAAGGACAACCAAACAAAATCACAAACTAACAAAACAAACAAGTTGTCTAAAAATAAAAGAAGAAAATTTAAATTGTGATGTAGAGAGAATTGTGACTGTTCTTAGCAGATCAGTGAATGATCATTTGGGCTCTTGATTAGAAAGCTGAAGTGTTCTCAAGATGCATTTTTACATCTTGTCTCTTCTGGAACTCAGGAGCCCACAAGGAAAGTGTTTCCTTATATGACAGCTCATGAAACTGAGGCCCAGAGGTGTTATATGTTCCGTCAAGGATGGCATGACAAGGGGAAGCTGTTCAACCTCCTGGATTTTTTTAAAAAATAGCTCAACATAGGCATGAAGGCCCAGAAGTGTTTATTGAGCTGATAGAACTTGTGATGAGGTGAAAATTCCTCCCTTCATAGACAGTAGAAGAAATCACTACAGGGAGAATTTCCCCACTCACATTGCTCTTCATATGAACTGCAGGTCAGAGAGCTCAGATGCTATCCCTACTCTGTCAAATACCAGCTGATAAACTAGGTCACTCAGTCACTTTGCACATCTTGGCCTATGTTTTCTTTTATGGAAAGTAGGGCTAATGATGCTGATCATTCTCCCCCAGGGCCCACAGAGAACAAGTAACTAAAGCTGTGAGTGATAAGAAAGTGTTCTCAACATCCTAAATGCAGACAAGCTGTAGCAAGCCAGCACACACTGTCCTTTTGGAGAAGCAGGGTCCCCTTTGCCTTCCCAGTGGTAGTTAAAGGCATCAGGTGAATGCTTCCTTCTAGAACCAAACCCTCAGTGGAAAAGATAAGGAACAAAGAGCAAAAACATGATTGTCCTGTAATTCCACAGCAGCCCCTTCATGAGACAGGGGTGAAATTCCTCTTCCTGTTTGTGGTCCCATTCTGGAGCTGGATCTCCCACCTGCCGAGGACCTCTGTGATTGTCCAAAATGCTTTCTTTCCTGAAAGTTGAGTTTGATTCTGTTGATTGCGGTCAATGGCTGCAAATACATAAATGTTTTAATGCATATTTATTTCAAGATGCCATAAATTTTATATGCATCTTGAGTTCTTCAGAGACAATGCAAGTATTGTTAGGATGATTTACATCACTAGGGTGATATACATATATATATATTCATATATATATTCATATATATATACACACTGATANGTTGAGAAAGGGGAATCAGGAACAATGGAAGATACAAAGAATGTACTAGAATGGAGGAAATGGGGTCCTCACATTGTCAGTCTTAATAAATTAGAGCAAGATGATGATGGCAACTGAGCATCTTAGGTCCACAGTGCTTATGAGGAATCAGGGAAGGATG
>LZPO01117694.1:13410-30913 GCA_001675575.1 Neotoma lepida
GAGAGAGAGAGAGAGAGAGAGAGAGAGAGAGAGAGAGAGAGAGAGAGACTGTTATAGCCAATGGGAATTTTATTTAAAAATGGTACAAAGGCACGTGGCTTTAAATATGAAGAACAGAAAGAACGACAGGAAAACCAGATAGATTCAAGAATCAAGGGTGTTTTCTAAAGCAAGAACCATATATACAATGTCAGGAGGGGGCAGATTAAGAGCAGGAGTAGAGTAAAAGCTGACTGGATTAGAAGACCTAATTATCAAGGTAGTTTTTACACATAAGGAGATGAGCATATGCATAAATGTGTTTGGTGCTGTAGAGGGTAGATGGGATAATAGCAGGGCATTAATTTTGTTGAAGTTAGTGTGTATAATGAATTATCCTAGTATGATGCTATGTTACGTGTATAGAAAAGTTTTAGCCTACTATGGTGTTATGATGGCACTAATATTAGAGAGGGGAGATGGCAAAAGTACTAGACTGAAATGATAAGACAGTTACCCAAGATAGTGTCTATGGAAAGTGGGGAATGAATTTATGCAAGAAAAGATAGGTCTTGACTATAATAGACTGAATGTAGGAATGAGGGAGAATGATTAAGCATCTTCAATTTGTATGATTTGATTTGGATAACTGAGCAGAAATAGAAAAACAAATTATGGCCAGGTGGTGGTGGTGGTGCATGCCTTTAATCCCAGCACTCAGAGGCAGGCAGATCTCTGTGACTTCGAGACCAGCCTAAATGGGGGAACTCCTGTCTCCTCCCACCTTATATTCCTCTCTCCACTGAGCCATATAATTTCCTGTCTCCACTTCCCAGTCTCCACCTGGGATTAAAGGTGTATGTCTTCCAAGTACTGGAATCAAAGGCATGAGATCCCAAGTGCTGGGATTAAAGGCCTGAGCCTCCACCACCTGCCTCTGTTTCTCTTTTAGACTCCATCAATTTTATGTAACCCAGGGTGGCTTTGAACTCCTGATCTTCCTACTTCCTCCTCCTAAGTGCTGGGATTAAATGTGTGTGCCACCACTGTCTGGTGTAATGAGAGCATCAATGGTCTATATATATCAATTTATTAAGAGGTTCTATGGGCAAAACAGGCTAATCCAGTTGCAGAGCCTTTGGAAAACTGGGCATTGATCATACTCTGCTTCATTCTGCCTGATCTGTTCTTCACCACCAAAGATAGCGTGACCCCCTTTCTCNTCCCTTTTAAGCGGTCATGTAGGGAGATAAAAAGCACCACCTCCATCAGGCTAGATATTCCAAGGTCATGGGTNGAGCAAATTCCCACTATACTTTCCCTTTTTGTCTAAATAAGAAGGTTCTAAACCTAATACAAAACTATATAGAATAAGAACGATTATCAAGTATTGTCCAGGAAAAAGAAAGGGTAATGACATAAACAAAAATAGAACTACAACCAACAAGAACAACATCAAGCAAGAAACACATACTAAATGTCCAGACCATAGGTAAATGGCAAATTACAGAGATTACTCCAATAGCTGTCCTATCCTGAAGAATCTAAATCTAGTACCTGATATGCTCTTAACTAAGATATGAGAGGATTGAAAATGTAAATATCTAATCTTCAACCCATCAAAGACCTGAGAAGGAAAATAATAATATCTAAGTAAACAGGAAGTGCAAGCAAGCCACTTCCAAAAATATGTAAGAAAAGACAGAGACAGCTGGCTGACTGGACAGTCACCCAGTGTTTCTCTGAAACTTTCGGGCATCTACTTTTGACTATAGGTCTAGAATATCTGACACACCATTTTCAGAAGCAGGGTATTTTGAAAGACCATCTTACCCTGTCTTGGCAAGGTTCAGCAATCACTTTTCCTTGTGTTCTGCTCATGCAGAATGGACAGCATGCATCCTGTCAGCAGCTGGAGCAAAGGCAGTTCTTGCCCAACAGGTCACTTTTTGCCAAGAAGAAGACAAACTCCATATGGAGTGTCTTTGATGCCCAATATCCTTTTGGGAGTAGATCAGTGCTGCCAGGAGCAATCGTGTCTCATGTCAACAGAATTCTAAGTTATTAAAACATTTAAATGCCATATTCTCTAGGTCTATGAAGTATTTGAAGATTACCTATCCATCTGACATTTATTTCCTTATATCTAGAAAACCTAACTAATATGACTGTAAATATGACAAGTATGGGTGACTATTAACCTGTGATTCTTATCAACCTAAATAACGTAAAGACTAAGGCTTCATATTATAAAAAGAAACAATCTGTAAACAGATGTATAGTATAGGGACAATGACCTTAAAGTTGTTATCTTAATATCTTAATCAGAGGTAGAAATGTATAATGCAATATGGCAACAATATCCTTAATATGTATCAACATACAAAATATCTTAAACAGAGGTAGGACATACATACATACATAATTTTATACTTGTATCAATATACAAAATATTTCAAACAGGAGTAGGAACATATATACAATATGACAAATATAGTTTTGTATTTGTATCAATATACAAGAATCCATACCAATGCAAATTATCTAAAGCTGATAGTTACTGATTTAGTTTACAAGTAGATACAATAATCTACCCTTATTATTCTATTCTATCTATTCCCCTTTTTTCTTATCCAAAAGAGAATCCTGAGTCTAAACTTTATTGTTCCACNCTCAACCCTATTACAACTTATAACCAACCCCTAACAGATGACAATTATCCATAACCCTGAAAAAACAAAACCTTTTGGGAGAGAGGGCATTATTTTCTTAAAATTTCTTCCTGAGGTCTAGGGGGTGATAATATCTCTGTGGGATCCTGTAGGAAAACTAAAATAATGGTTAAGTCTCATAAGGACTAGCTGTAACATTTGTAGCCAGTCTCAGAGTAATGGGTAAAGCTTATCTGAAGTTCTGGTTAGACGTGTAAGATGATGGATTATCTTAGTTAGCCACCTTGGCTGTCCTGAACAGTTTGTAGTCCAGAGCTGATCTTTGAGTGGTGTTTATCGGCTCAATGGCATCATTATGAACCAAGTAGAATTGTTATTGTGGGGCCCCATCTTCCTGCTGGAGACTTCAGAGATCACTGTTAGGAAAATTTATTGTTCATTGTGGAAAACTTAAACAACATTAATATCAAAATGCAAAGTTGAAATTTTAGGATACCACCATATTCAAAGATAGGTTCCAAAGAGTTAAGAATAAGTACGGGGAGAAATAGAATTTTGACAACAATAGTCCCTAGAGTTTTGTTTTTCTTCTGTCCCACACCAGGTAGCTCTTTTGATAAGAGACAGAAACTCTTAGTATTTTCTTTTAACAACATGCTTGGATTTAGAGAAGGAGAGAGCCATGCTCCAACTCCAAAGCCAGCTTTGATTTTTAATTGAGTTGAGGGTACAACTTTTCTGAGAAGTAAAGAGATAAAGATGTTTAGGTAGCAAGATTTTACCCTGCAGAGAATATTGTTACCAATAGGTATGATTTTTCTTTGCTTGTAAATTTTTTTCTGGATAGCCTTCCCTTCTGCTTTAGACATCTAGATGTCCAAGGTCTTTTGGCTTATTGAAGATGAGTATTTCTATTTTCCTGTAAAGACAAAAACAGAACCCTGCCCTGACCCTTGTTTGGTGATTTTTCTTTACAACTTGGAGAATTGTCACGTCGGTAGATGAGCCATCATTTCCTCTTATCAAGAAGTTTGTCCTGTTTGAATAGAATCTTTATTAATTTTGATGGTATCCATAGCTTTTCTTCTTCTCTGAAAACAAAAGCGAAACCCCTTCCCCAATGTAGCATATAATCCTGGTTTCCATTTTGAAGTCGATATATCTTTAAAGAACACAGGCTGATTCAACTCAGTAATTTTTTTTCTATTATCTAATGTCTCTCCACAGCTGTTGTTCCTTTCTTATTAGTATTAAGAAAATTCAAGGTTAATAAGGCATTATGCAATCTGTCTTTGGGGGTTTTGGTTCCCCTTTGCTGTATATTAAGCATTTCTTTTAAAGTGTGATTATATCTTTCTACAACTGCTTGTTCTGTATAATTGTGTGGTATGCCTGTAATATGCTTTATATTATAATATGCAAAAAATTGTTTCATTTTACTGGAGACATATGCTGGAGCATTGTCAATCCTAATTTGTACAGGTATACCCATTATGGCCATGACTTCTAATAGGTGTGTAATTACAGAATGATCCTTTTCAGAACTCAAAACAGTTGTCCATTGAAATCCTGAAAANGTATCTATTGTATGGTATATGATGTACATATTTTAATTTTCCAAATTCTGCAAAATCAAACACGCCCATTTGCCAAATTTCATTTCTTTGTGTACCTTTAGGATTACTTACTGCCAGTAATGGAGTTTGGTTATAGAAGGAACAAGTAGGATTTTTTTTTTTTTACAATATCCTTCGCTTGTTGCCAAGTGATGAAGAAATCCTTTTTTAAACCTTTACTATTGACATGGTGTATTTTTTTTTATGAAATTCTGAGGCCTCCAGCACACTTCCTATTAGTAATCTGTCAATTTCATCATTACCTTGTGCTAGAGGACCTGGCAGACCCATTTGGGATTTGATGTGTTAAAGGATCTGATGTGTTAAAGGATCTGATGTATTTATATGTATATGTATATGTATATGTATATGTATATGTATATGTATATGTATATGTATATCCTTGTTTCTGATTATTTCCTATAATTGTATAAATAGTGAAATTGTATAAATAGTGAAGTTAATTCTGTTTTATCAAGAATAAATTCAGCAGTTTCAATATGTAAAACAACTCTTTCTGCATATTGAGAGTCAGTAACTATATTGAGAGATTCTATAAAGTTCATTGGTACCATAAGAATGGCATACAAGTCTGACTTTTGTACAGAATCATAAGGGCTTTGAACCACTTTACTTAAGTTTTCTGATTTATATCCTGCCTTTCCTGATTATTTGCATCGAATAGAACATAGGGACTCCAGAGATTGGTATTCTCTGTACAATGTGAGGAGGGACTCAACTAAGTTTTTTTGTTTTGTTTTTAATGAATTTGATTCTCTTGCTTTTGGGATAACTGTTGTTAATCTCTCCCAAAAAATTACTGCAACCTCTTTGCCAATATTCATTTTCTTCCCATAAAGAGGAATTTTCCTCATTAGTTAAAGGTACTACAATTTCTGCTAGATCCTTTCCTGTCAGTTGATGAAGTCTTAATTTGCCTTTGAAGATCAAATCAGAAATCTTTTCCACATATGCCTTTAATTTCTTACTATGTTTATGTGGTAGAAATATCCATTTCAATATAATATCTTCCCTCTGNATTAAAATCCCTGTAGGGGAATGCATAGAGGGTAATGTGACCAGAATGTAGTTAAGTTCTGGATCCACAAGCTCCACATGTGCTTCCTGTAATTTCTTTTCCATCAAAGTCAATTCTCTCTCAGCTGCAGTTGATAATTCTCTTGGACTATTTAAGTCCTTGTCACCATCCAAAGTTTTGAACAAATTATTCAGTTCATGATTTTTTATCCCAATAGTGGGCTGTAAATTGGAAATGTCTCCTAGCAATTTTTGAAAGTCATTAGGAGTCTGAAATTGATCTCTCCTGATTTGTACCTTTTGGGGTCAAATTTTTTATAGACCTATTTTATATCCTAAGTAATTAATAGAATCTTCTCTTTGTATTTTTTCAGAAGCAATTTCTAATCCTCAGCAAAGCAAAACTTTCTTTACTTCTTCAAANATTTTTTCCAAAGTATCTACATTTGAATCAGCTAATAAGGTATCATCCATATAATGGTAAATTATTGATTGTGGAAGCTGTACATGAATTATTTCCAATGGTTTTTGCACAAAATATTGGCACAGGGTGGGGCTATTTAACATTCCCTGTGGGAGAACCTTCCATTGATATCTCTTAACTGGCTGAGAATTATTATAAGTAGGTACTATGAAGGCAAATTTTTCCCTATCCTTTTCTTGTAGAGGTATAATGAAGAAACAGTTTTTTAAGTCAATAACTATAATAGGCCATTCTTTAGGTAACAGAGAAGGCAAAGACATTCCAGGCTGTAGAGAGCCCATTGGCTAAATCACCTTATTTATGATTCTCAGATCTGTCAGCATTCTCCACTTTCCAGATTTCTTTTTAATAACATATACAGGAGAANTCCAAGGGCTGGTTGATTCTTCAATATGTTGAGCATTTAGCTTCTCCTGAACCAGTTGTTCTAAGGCCTGTAGTTTCTCTGATGTCATAGGCCACTGCTCAACCCATACAGATTTGTCANTTAACCATTTTAAGTGTAGGCCCATTAGTACCTCTGAGAGTTCAACAGTAGCTGTGTCCTGTTTCTGTGCAGCCTGAATGGTAGGTGACTGTTTTTTATAGTGTCTTACAGTATTCTTCCAAGAAACATGAGTTGGTTTATAGTCCATTTCTGAGATTAGAGGAATGTTAATCTGGGTATTCCATTGCTGTAACAGATTCCATAGATACACTGCTACATTAGCCACATATGGCCTCAGCCTTCCCATCTGTCCTTCTGGCCCTATACATTCAACCCATCTTGTGATTTGTTTTACCTGAGTTTGGGTTCTAATCCCTAAGAACTGAACATCTACCTCCTGAAGAGGCCAATTCAGATGCNATGATTTTGGTATAATTATAGTCACATCTACTCCTGTGTCCAGCAAGCCTTCAATTATAATATTATTTATTCATACCCTTAGCTTTAGTCTTTGTTCATTTATGGAAGTTTGCTAAAATATTCATTTTATGATTTTCCTGGAAATTTTATTCATCTTTCAAAGCTGTTCTATCATCCAGAGCAGTGTTATTTTTTTACATTGGGTACTGGATCTTCTAATTGTTCTGGGGAGGAGTTTTCTCCACAGTGACTNGGAATGACTAGACCACATTCAACCTGGAGGCCTAAAAAAGGCCCCCCCGCAAGGCATTTCCCAGGGNTAAAGGGTTGCCTTGTCTCTTATTGATCTGCATTCATTGGTCCAATGTCCACCTTTGCCACATCTTCTGTATAATCCAGAAAGTTGGGGCCTTCTGTTTGGGTCATTCCTAGAAGAAACATTGTTTCTAGGAGCACCCTGTGTACAATTTCTTCTTATNTGGCCTAATTTACCACAATTAAAACATTTGACACTTTGATGTCTCTTTATACCTTTGGAAATCACCTCTCCTATCCAAGCCTCATCACTATAGTTAAGAGACTCAATATTGATTGTGTGTAGGATCCATTCTTCTATGGGTGCTAATCTGACCTTTAAAGGTTCAATCATCTTTTTGCATTCTAAATTATCATTTTCAAAAGCCAAAGATTGAGTTAGTACTCATCTAACTTCTTTATCTGATATNGTTTTGTTTACAGCTCTAGTCAATCTTTGCAAAAAGTCAGTAAAGGGTTCTTTTGAGCCTTGTATGACTTTAGTATATGGCTCAGTTGTTTTTTTCCTGGTTCTGGAATCTTATCCCAAGCATTTAAGGCTGCCATATGGCATATGGACAAGGTATGCTCATCAAAGGTAGCTTGTTTATTGACATCAGCAAAATAGCCCTTACCAAGACTCTGATCTTGAGAAATCTCAAAACCTCTAATCTTACTTTGCTGTTCAAGGGCCTTAGCTTCTTCTCTCCACCAGCCTTTCCATTGTAACTTATGACTATATTCTAATACTGCTGAGATTAATTGATTCCAGTCATTCAAAATTATTCTATTCCTTGAGGACCACGTATTTAACATCTGTCTCACATATGGTGAAGGCATACCATATGTAGATACTGCTTCCTTAATGTCTTTTAAANATCTCATATGTAAAGACTCCCATTTACAATCTGCATATCCTTTGAGATAATTAACATTTGCTGGTTTTTCACAAACAGTAACAGGATAAATCACAACAGGTAAAGTCATAACCTTAGGCAAGTCATCTCTAAGTTCGTAAGGTACTGGAGAGGTAAATTCTCCTCTACCTTCTTTCATCTGTGCCTCAGTGCTTAGCCCATTTATTGTTTGTATATAGGAGGGCTACTAATTTTTGCGTTAATCTTGTATTCAGCCACCTGAATAAAGGTGTTTCTCAGTTGTAGGAGTTCCTTGGTGGAGTTTTTGGGGTCACTTATGTGTACTATCATATCATCTGTGAATAATGATACTTTGACTCCTTCCTTTCCAATTTGATCCACTTGGTTTCCTTTAGTTGTCTTACTGCTCTAGCTAGAATTTCATGTACTGTATTGAATAGATTCAGAGAGAGTGGACAACTTTGTCTTGTTCCTGATTTTAGTGGAATCACTTTGAGTTCTCTCCATTTAGTTTGATGTTGGCAATTGGCTTGCTACATATTGGTTTTATTACATTTAAATAAGTCCCTTTTATCCCTGATCTCTCCAAGACTTTTATCATGAAGGGGTGTTGGATTTTTGTCAAAGGCTTTTTCAGTATCTAGTGAGATGATAAAGTGGGCCATTTTCTTTCAGTTTGTTTATATGGTGGATTATATGGACAGATTTTCATATGCTGAATCATCCTTGCATCTCTGGGATAAAGTCTACTTGGTCATGGTAAATGATCTTTTTGATGTGTACTTGGATTTGGTTTGCCATTATTTTATTGAGTATTTTTTCATCAATGTTCCTGAGAGAGATTGGTTTGTAACTTTCTTTTTTTTGGGGGGGGGTGGTTTTCGAGACAGGGTTTCTCTGTGTAGCTTTGTGCCTTTCCTGGAACTCACTTGGTAGTCCAGGCTGGCCTCGAACTCACAGAGATCCGCCTGCCTCTGCCTCCCGAGTGCTGGGATTAAAGGCGTGCGCCACCAACGCCNGGCTTGTAACTTTCTTTGTTGCATCTTTGTGTGGTTTTGGTATNAGGGTAACTGTGGCCTCATGGAAAGAATTTGGCAATGCTCCTTCTATTTCTATTGTGTGGAATAATTTGAGGAGTATTAGTGTTAGCTCTTCTTTGAAAGTCTGATTCTACTCTAAAACCATCTGACCCTGGGCTGTTTTTGGTTTGGAGGCTTTTGATGACAATTTCTATTTCCTTGGGGGTTATACGGCTATTTAAAGTGTTAATCTCATCTTAATTTAACTTTGGTAAGTGGTGTCTATCAAGAAATTGGTTCATTTCTTTTAGATTTCCGGTTTTNTGGAAGGTTTTTGAAGTATAACCTAATGATTCTCTAGATTTCCTCAGAGTCTATTGTTATGTCCNCCCTTTTGTTTCTGGTTTTACTGATTTGGATATCCTCTCTGTGTCTTTTAGTTATTTTGGAATAAGGTTTATNTATTTTGTTGATTTTCTTGAAGAACCAACTCTGTTTCATTGATTTTTTCNATTGTTCTCTTTGTTTCTATTTTATTGATTTCAGCCCTCAGTTTGGTTCTTTCCTGCCATCTACTCCTCTTAGATGTGTNTGCTTCTTCTTGTTCTAGAGCTTTCAGGTGTGCTGTTAAGTCACTAATGTGAGATCTCCAAATTCTTCAAGAAGGCACTTAGTGCTATGAACTTTCCTCTTACCACTGCTTTCATTGTGTCCCATAAGTTTGGATATGTTACACATTCATTTTCATTGAATTCTAAGAAATCTTTAACTTTTTCTTTATTTCTTCCTTGACCCAGTGTACCACTGCCGTGAGGACCAGCCTCCAGCATTACAGCACTTTATGGGGATCCAATGGAGTGAGTGAACTAGGACTTTTCTGAGGGAGTAAGGAAAAGGACACATGCACTCTTGATGATTTCCTTCTGACTTCTTTTTTATTCTTCTCCTTAGTTTTCCTCTACATCTTTCCTNGTGTTTTCCTTCTCTCATTCTTCATGTTTTCCTAGCTAACTTTATTTTTTCCCTTACAGATTGTATACTTCATTAGAATCTTTCAANCACTATAAAAATTACAATGTGGTTACATTCTATTTTTCAAGTGAATGATTATAATAAATATAGGTTAAAAAACAGCATGTTTTTCATACCCCTTACATGATTAAACATTTTACATGTTGCAGGTGAAAAACAAGTTGTCCTAAGAACCACCTACATTCATATTCAAGCAACTTGTTATAGATTAACAGAGTACAAGAAAGCAAGGTATTTTTCTTAGCCAGCTCTTTTACTGGAAGGCTGCATTTTGTTGTTACATAGAAAGAATCTATCACTTTATTATTTATCTTGAAAGGTAATCTTATAAGAAATCTTGCAAGAATCACAAATCTAAACTTTTATATATGAAAAAGAACCAGTCAGTTCTACTTCAAATCTTCAGTGTGCATACCCACTCATCAACAATTTTTTATATCTGGAAGCTGAGGGAGAAATGGGCATAAGACGCCTTTGGTCACCAACCCATGCTAGCAAGAAAGGCATATCAACTAATGATAATTGGGCTGCTTTGTTCTTGTTCCCTGACCCTAACGAGTCAGCTATGTGCCTTTCTAAAACTTCAGATTGTCTTCTTGGGTTTTTCACCTGAAAGCTATTTGACAAAAGCATCTTAGTCTAACCTTAAGTTATTTTCAAAGCTTTGTTTCAGCTATGATGCACTCCAAAACTTGTGAACACATCTCCCAACATTAAGGTTAAAAGAATTTAAGCTAGCTGGGCTACTGGGACTCAATTGTCTTTCTTAATCATTAACCTAAGCCACAGTCTATATGGCTCCTCAATAGAAACTCATGTGTTCTAGCTGTGTGACATTTCCTTGTTTTATTTTTTTATCCTCTGCAGCTTCTGCTTTATCAGAGGCAGGGGAACATTTTATCCTTTCTTTACCTATGCTAATTTTTCCACTAAACTAACCTTTATCATAATCCCTTACTATATTTATTAAAGACCCCCAATCATCAAAATTCTATTTAAACTAACACTATTGTTGTATAAAATCATTGCTTCAGTTAAACAGTACAGCTTAGGAGGAAATCATCTTCATAATAATCCACAGATAAAAAATGCCCAGTAGAATGGGATATTTGCAAGAGGTGATCATACTTCATTAAGGGCAGTGGGGATCTTCCGACGCCCATTCACACCTTGCCAGATACCAGAAAAAAAAATGGTAGCACCAAACATGCAAAGACACAGCAGTAGCAAGAAACATTCTGGGCCTGAGGCTCTTAGGGCCTTGTCTATCTGAGATTCATCCATCAGGGTTTTGTTTCATGGTGGGCTGATAACCTGAAATCAATTGCCATCTGCTGCTCTTCTGACACAGCCACCAGCACCAANGGTAACTCAGTAGGGAGTTGTTCAATTTCCATGAGTTTGTATGCTTTCTGTTGTTTCTGTTCCTGTTGAATTCCAGCTTTAATCCATTGTGGCCTGATAAGATACAGGGGGTTATTTCAATTTTTTTTTGTATCTGTTGATGCTTACTTTTTGGTCAAGTATATAGTTCACTGAATTACCTGGTTTACTGGAATTTGTTTTCTTCTATGTATACAAATTCATTTCTTTAGGATTTTTTTTAACCATGGTGTTCTAAAGATTCTGAATGTTCCATTTATAAGTTTTAGAAACTTTTCAGTTCCCTTGATTGAATGCTACAATTTCTGTACCCTGTTTTCAAGCTCTAATATTTTATCTTCCATTTCATCTGTTTTGTTGATGGGGCTTCAGTTGAATATTTTTAGACTTATTGATGATTTTTGATGATATTACTGATGAGAATTTTCCGATTCATTTTAGTTTGAGTTTTCTTTGGTATCTTTAGTATTTCTATCTCTTGTATTTTCTTGAATTTCAGTCAGGAGTTTATTCGTGTTCTTTTAAAGTTATTTAAGTGTTTATTGATGTCCTCTTTGAATTCCTTGAACTCTTTGAAAATGTTTGAATTTTTCTTTTGAATTTCTTAAGTTTTTTCTAAGTTGTTCTCATTAGGGACAATTATTACTATATTTCTAGTTTGGGAGAGAGACACTTTGACTTTTCAAAAATTATTATTGCTGTGTTTTTGCCATGGGAACCTGTCATCTGGGTTAGGTTATTATTAGTTGTGTCTTTTAATGAGTTTTTCATTTATCAGGTTGAAGTCCCCCGGTGGAGTGGCAGTAGGCTAGTCCTGAGGGGTAGAGCCAATGCAGTTGGTCTCTTGCTGGGTGGTGTGAGCCATTGGAGAATATCCTGAGGAGGAAGGGCAGTCTGGATAGCTTGGGATCATGGTGAGGGTGGCACTAAGGGGGATAGTTCTCTTCCTGAGTCTGGCCAGAAGTATGATCTGGGTACCNCGAGAGGTCCCAGATAGGAGTAGCAAAGCCTAGGGTGAAAATGAGTTGGGTCTCTTATAGAGGTTTAGCCACAGGTGGAATTCATGCCACCTGCAGAATCTGGAGAGTCTGAGTAAAGGCAGGTGGGATTTTGGGCATCCTATGGAGGAGAGTGCCCTNTGTGTTATCTTTGTCTATGTTAGTTTAGGGGAAAGCAGGCAGGGTATTGGATGTTCTAGGTACGAAGAAGAAGCCTTACCTAGTAGCAACTTCAGAGCTGGGTCCTGAGAAAATCTGGAAGGTGTTGGGCAGCTTAGGAAGCATAAAGTAAGGGTTCTGCCTGGCACTGCAGCCTGTATAGATTCTGTCAAAGGTAGGCAGGCTGCTGGGTGACTTTANAATGAGTAAGGAGAAGAGCCCACCCAGAGGCATACAGCCTAGGAAAGCCTGGTGGGAAGCTGGCAGTTGAGTGGCCTAGGGAGGAAGCCAATTTGCTTTGAGTTATTTTATAAAAATTTAAAAATATAAAACTTTCATTTTATTTTTAAATTTTTATAAAATAGCTTTCATGAGGGCTGGAAAGATGGCTCAGCCATAAAAGGCTAGGCTTATAACAGAAGTAGCTTTAAAGGAGAATCATGGACCTACAGTTAACTGAATATTTGAAATACACAATTGATATTGGTATATATATGTACCTACGTGTGTTTGTATGTATATGTAAGAAGTCATTACCACAAGCACCACATACATCCTTTGAAAAATATTCCTCAGGGTCTTTTACAATCCCTCTTTCCTTCCCCTTTCAGTGTTGGAACCCTTCTACCCCCACCCATCTGTAAACATGGTTTACACGGTCGCATTTTCTATAATTTTATAATACATTATCATCATACACTACATGCTCTTTTGGTCTGGNTGAATTCAGCCAGCGTAGTTATTTTGAGATTCTTTAATGTTTCAATTTATTTTTTTATTTGATGAATAATAGCTTATTCTATAGATAAACAACAGTTTTATTAACACATTCAACATTCAGCATGCTTCCACATAGAGTTACTGTGAGCATTCCTGTAAGCCAATCTCTTTGTCTCTGAGATTTGCATTTCCATAAAGTAGATCTTCACTTCAATGGGTAATAAACAGAAATATAAGACCAGATTTAAAAAATAAAAATAAAAATAAAAATAAAAATAAAAACTTCATTGAGATCAAGTATTAGGCAGCATTCTGCCAAGTCAGCTGATCTGTTGACAGCTGTCTTAGCTTTGTCCTGCATTATGTTTCCAGACTAAATAAAACATGTCAGGACTCACAAACCCACCAGCAGTACAGTGGTTACACTGTATCTGATTTATGGATTCCTTGAATGAAGGACTCAGCCTCCCATGAGTGAAGATTTGAAGTGACAGGACTATGCGGCTAGTGTTCTCTGGGTGCTGACCCCAGAGAACTGGCTGTTGTGTTTCCTAGCCATGAAACTTGGGTANGTTATACTTATAATTTTACAGAGCGTTTTTACCCTTTGGCCCTCTGTCATGAATCTAGGCCAAGTGCACACATTATCTACAACCCTCTGCCAACCACCACCACTTTGTACTGCTGCAATTGAATCTGCTTTTGGATTTGGCCAAACTGGTGTTCTCTTGGGAGGCCTTGACACATGACTGACAAATTAACTGGGGGAAATATTGATTACAGAGTTGTGAGTCTAGACTATAGAATTGATTATGGCTTGTTTGCAAGTATCCTGTAGACTGTAAGAGTAACCTGAATTTTGGCCAATTGCTTCCTAAGGTTTTGTCCATTTCTCTAAGCTGTTTAACCAGAATTTTTCCACTATAGATATGCTCCTGGTGTCCACAAATCCCTCTGACTTTCACATTTGCTCCTGTGGAGTGGTTGCTGTGGAGAGCTTGGATGATGCGGAAGAATTTCTGGCCACAGAAGTAAGGCTTGGTATTTGCAGAAGTTAAGACTTGTGAAGGCAATGAATAATGAAAACTAACATCCTAATACCTCATCTTGAGGTCTGGAGACCTGGCCTTGCTCCCCTCGATGGTGGAGGCTGCTTCTCACCAAAGTTTACCAACAGTAACAAGACATATTTTCAATAGAGGGGCATTATAGCTATAGAAAAGTAGACAGAATTTTCAACTTAATAGCAAACTCATTTAGTTAGTATATATCTCTNAAGTCTTTANTCTGTTTTCTATCTATTTATGGAGTTGCTTTGGTATTGTTTAATTATAATTTTACTGCAAAATCATGTGGTCCATAGAGTTCAATTTTTCAATTTCATTTTATAAGTATTTTAGGTGGAAAGTCAAAAAATTTTTTCAGGCATTTGTCCTATTGCTTATTGAACTATTCTCCTGTTGTGAAATCCCAAGATTTTTGTCTCTCCTTACCTTGTGAATGTCTTAGAAGATTAATACTCTTTTCGTGTATTATATTCACTTAATTTTACATTCTTATAAATGAAGTTATTGAAAAAGAATGTAGACACCCTTGTCTTTAAAAGCATTCTAAATTAGTTACTATAATGACTACATTCTGGGGCCACATAGAGTATTCTTAGGATGCAGTGATTTGGTGACATTGTTACAGCGTTAGAAAACACCTAGAGACCACCTGAACTCTATCCAGTTGTAATTAGCTGAATTTTAATTAAGGAGCAGCTGTCCTCAGTCCCCATGGTTGTATNTGGGACTGAAGCCCAGCTTAAAGAGGAGAGCTTTTAAAAGCAAAGGTCACAGTTACTTCCAGTTACTTCATTTTTTTTTCACTATTTACAGATATGTGAGGAACTGCCTCGCTCCCCCCATATACAGAGATAATCAAGGTTACATAAGCCAGAGCAAGNGGTTAATCAATTTATAACAGTCACACAATTCTGGGGAGGGAGCGAGGAGTCAGGGTTGCCAAATTAATCATTTGAGGAAATCAGGACAGAGNCAAACAGTTACTGAAATGGATGCTTAGCACAAAATGGAGTTTTCCTTAGCAACAAATGTTCTTTTCTTAACACCCCCTTTCACCAATTTCTAAAATGAGCAGGCTCTGGAAAAATACCAGTTGAACATTTAGGACATGTCACCCAGCAAATTCAGGAATAATTTCCATAATCATGCAAAACAAAATACTGAACTTCCTGTAGCCAGTTAGTGGACCTGTTCCTGGAAGGGAAAAGAGAGGAACAGGGTGCTGAAGGAAACTTTGGAAGCCACGCTAATTCCCTTCTAAAGGACTGAGCAGACTGCTGGTGGCCATGTGTCAACGAGACCTATTTGTGTTTCTTTGAACCCAGCTGTCACTCTGGGCCCACAGTGCTCTGTCTCTTATTGCTGCAGCCCACAGCCTGGTGTGATATGTGACATACAGTAGGGTGAGGTGCCTATTGGAGCCATCAGGAAAAAGAAGACACTGCTAGCCATCTGTTTCTCTTCTTACAGAAAGCCATAGACATCTTGGGATTTCTTCCTGATGAGAAGTTTGGGTGCTATAAGATCATTGGAGCCATCATGCACATTGGNAACCTGAAATTTAGACAGAATCCCAGAGAAGAACAACTGGAGGCTGATGGCACAGAAAGTAAGGCTTCCTTTACAAAGACACAGCTCCTAATTCTGTTCAAACCTCTGCTTCCAGGCCCATCTTCTTTTCCTTGCATGCACTGGATGTTTTGCTTTTGTTTTTTATTTTTTAGAGAGTATTGAAAAAAATGAGCACCATTTTTCCTTAATTACTGTTATTTATTTGATTATTCATGCTGTGCTGCTAGGGATTGAATTTAGGACTTCATCCCTACTAGACAAGCCTTTTATACCCAGCCCTTTATTATTGTTGCTAGAAAGTGTTATCTCAATTATTATTCTATAGTGAATGTCCACATCTGCACCAATGCCTGTTAGTACCTTTCAATGAGTACCTTAGCCATTCTAAGGGACCATTAAGGCTTGTTTCAGTGTGGTTTGCTTTGTATCTGTAAGAAGTGGATTATTTCACTTAGCACTCAATCATTTATTGCAAAGCTGCAATTTATATTTTTACATTGATCGAAACACACAGCCCTTCTGTCCTCTAGGCAGTGTATTTGGCTACAGTGAAATGATTTCCACAGTATTCTCCACCCTCTTTTACTCTTTTCCTTCTCCCCTTCTTGACATTCTTCCTTTCTTGTGTGATCAGATGCTGACAAAGCTGCTTCCCTCATGGGCATTAGCTCTTCTGAGTTGGTAAAGGGCCTGATCTATACTAGAATCAAAGTTGGTAATGAGTATGTTACCAGAAGTCAAAATGTACAACAGGTAAGGTAACATTTGAGGGCATTGTCGTTGTGTGATCATGTAATTATTTTATATTTGCGTATTTTATATTTACGTATTTTCAACACCTGACAATGTTAATAATAATTTCTATGAAAGCAGTAAAGAGAGCTATTGTGGTGAGTATTTCTTATGAAAGACATTACAGCAGTAAGGGACTATGCTGAATATTTTGAAAATTCTCCCTTAGGTAACATTCATTTGTGATCTACACCTTGATTGTNCAACTAAGAAAATTTCAGAACTGTAGAGGATTGAAGTGAATTATCTTGGAGATCTGACATCTCTTTACATACTAGTTTCCTTAGTGTAATTGACATGTGATACATTAGTGAAAAATAAGTTTCAGTATATATGTTGAAGATAGGATTTGAAGGAACAAGAAATTGAAAACAGACATAAAATGCAGAAGGCTCTGCTGATTTAGTTTGATATAATGACACACATTTGGGATAGCTGACCTTCAGACTTTTCCTTATGCAGCAAATATGTCCAGGGCTGCTGGGTACTAAGATAATTTAAGTTTACCAGTACATTTCAGAATAATTTATGCTGCTATGTATAGTCAGTGTGATACAGGCCAAACTATAGAAACATATATACACCAAAATCTCAGTGATAGCAAAACATTCATTCTCTTACTCAAACCAAATGCAATACTTATTGTACAGCATTCTTGCGTTGTGTGCTTATGCTATCTGGGACACACAGCCTGTGACCTTGTGGTCAGGGAGAGAAAGTCATTTGTGAAGGGAAGTTCTCCCCCATCAACTTGGGACAGTGATGCTAGAAATTTCATTTATATCCAATGATGAGAATTTGTCATATTTTCTCATCACTATGGGAAAGGTGGTGAATATGGTTTTTCTAGAAAGAGGTAATGGTATAGTGAAGTCATAACCTTGCCTCTGCCACCCATAACACACACACACACACACACACACACACACACACACACACACACACACACACAC